>JZKD02S2141442.1:45632-82535 GCA_000966675.3 Picea glauca
TTTTCAACAACATTACCTTTTGGATTAATGCAACCACAACCAAATTTGAATTCTCAGACTTGTGTTTAAAAAAAAAAAACTTTGTAAAAATTCTACCCACTTTGAATGCTCTTGATTCATCTTACCTTGATTTCTAATGTGCGGTTAATGTACTGTAGCACCTTGTGATTAGTAAATAACATGAACTCCTTAGGTAGTAAGTAGTATCTCCATTTCTTTGAGGTCTTCACAACAAGATAAAACTATTGATCATAAACAAAGTATTGCTTCTTAGCATCATTCAATTTCTCATTGAAAAATTATATTGTCTTCCTTCTTGGCTCATAACTGCTCCATTTACTAAACCACTTTTATAAAAATCTACTTGAAACACTTTGTTAAAATCTGAAAGTGCCAACAGTGGTTGTTTAGTTATCCTTTTCTTCAAACTTTCAAAATTTCTGATTGTTTCTCTTGTTCATTGGAAAGCTCCTTTCTTCATGTACCCGTTCAAAGGTGCACAAATCCTGTTGAAATTTCTGATAAAATTATGGTAGACACTTGTCAAACCATGGAAAATCCTAACATCAAATGTAAATTTAGGTTCCATCCAATCCAAGATAGCGTTCACCTTTTTAGGATCCATTTTTAAACCGTCCTTGTAAATCACAAAACCAAAGTATATTAATTATTCTTTTAGAAATGTACACTTCTTCAAGTTTATTATAAATTTCTTCTCTTGTAGCCTTTCCAATACCTTCTTCACATGCTCCATATTTTCTTCTTTGGACCTACTAGATATCACAATTTTATTGAGGTATATGATGAAAATATTTCCTAGAAGCAATCAATACTTCATTCATAAGTCTCATAAATATGCTAGGGGAATTGGTTAACCCAAACGGAATGACTAGCCACTAAAATAGTCCATCCATCATCTTGATTGCTATCTTACATTCATCATCTTCCCTTATCTGAATCTAATGATACCCACTCTTAAAATCTATCTTTGAAAAGTAATTTTCCCCACTCAAGCAATCCATGAGATCGTCCATCTTTGGTAACCAAAACCTATATTTTAGAGTAATCTTATTGATAGCCCGTGAATCAGTACACATTCTCCATTCACCCCCTTTCTTGGGTGCCAATACTGTTGGTGCAACATGGGGACTTAAAATCTCCCAGATCAATCATTTGTCAAGAAACTCTTGTAATTGTCTATTCACTTCTTCACTCTCTGCTAGAGTCATCAAGTAAGGATATTTATTCGGAAAACTAGCTCCCAGTATCAATTCTATTTGATGTGAAAATCTTCTTTTGGGAGGTAAACCTATTGGTTGCAACAATATCCTCAAATTATTTCAACAAATGTTGAATCTCAGGTGGAATGAAACTCCTATTTTCGATCTCCATTACTCTTTTTGACATTATGACAAAACAAAAATTGGTTGTTTTCTATTCTCTCATAAATTTCTTAGCTAAGCATATCGTGCACAACTTCTTCTACCTGCACATTTTCGCTGTCACTTCCTTTATGATCATTGTTACTTACTGTTGTTAACTTATTCTCCAATGATGGCTCTAATCTGTACTACTATCTTTCCTTCATAAATTCACAAGTATTTTTCCTACCATCATAGGAAACCTTCCTATGACACAAAAATGGTCATTTGAGCAGTATGTGACATGCATCCATATCTACTATATCACACAATAACTATTCATTGAAATTTCTAATTTGAAAATCTAGTAATCATTGTTCAGTCAAAGTCACTTATTTCCCTTTTGTAGCTATGAAATGGGATATGGATTAAAATGTGGAATACTTTTTAATTTTAATTTTTCCATTACCTCTATGGAGAACATATTTTTCGTACTTTTACCATCTATGATCAAATTACAACACTTATCCTGAATTCTGCACTTGGGTTTAAATACCCGCTTCCTCTGTTCAAGCTCCACTTCATTCTTTCTTTCATGTTTAAGTAACTATCTTCTAAACATTAATTTTTCCCCCTCCTCTTGCCAAATTAATTCTACATTGTTACCAACAACCAATGCCTCATTTTCATGGGTAACCTAAATTCTGGCCTCACTTGTTTTTCCTATATTGCGCTTTTTTGGACATTCAAATGCCTTGTGGCCTTCTACTTCACATCTATAGAAAATGATTACATGCTTACCTTTATCTCTTCCAAATTATCTACCTCTCCCAATGTCACTTCCTCCTCTTGTATTTTTGTTGTTGATTGCTTCATCTTCTTTCTCATATCATCTTGTAGCACTTGTCCTTCCCTTGCGTCAAGGACCTTTATCCTTGAAGTTATTTTGTGATCTCCTAGACAATTTTCCTTCTATCTTTCGAGATATTTGATAGGATTCATCTACATTATGAAAGTAATGTGTGTTAATTTTATCTTGTATCTAAAAATTTAGTCCATTTATATACATGGCTACCCTTTAATATTTTGGTTCTTTTACTCCTGATTTGAGGGACATTTTGAAAAATTGTTCAGTGTACTCCAATTTTTTTTTTCTTTCTGTCTCAAGTTTTGTGCTTCCCTACATAAACTCTATTGGTAATCGATACGTAGGAATTTCTCCTTGATTTTATTTACCAGTTTTCTCCAAGTCTTAATTTTCTCCGTCTATTGTCTACTCTTTCTTTCTATACAACACCCCACCAAAGTCCAACATGTCCTTTTCATTTCATTATTGAAAAATGATTCGATTAGGACCTTGAACATTTTCATACTCAAATTACCTTTCGAACTCTCCTATACCATCAATGAGAGTCTCAAATTTCAAGATACCATCACAACAAGAAATTTCTACCCTTACACTATCCATATCCTTTGAAAAAGACATCAGATGAACTATCGAGTCTCCTCCATCATCATTCCATTGCTCTATGATATCATCTTTTGATTCTGAGTCTTCTTCAGCGTCCCCAATTCTTCTATTCTCCTTCTCAATTCCTCCAACTCTTGGTTCCTCAAACATCCTCAAGATGCTCATCTTCACGATGAGTCTTCAATCGAACTAACATCCACAAGCCTTACTTCCAGGCTCTACTTCTCACATCTTATCTCCCACAACCGTGTCTTATACATAAACACTATTAGGAAACCAATCCTAAGGAGCTTAACCATCTCTGATACCACATGATGTAGGTACCCTAGGTCATGTCACCTAAACTTGACTACAATATCTTCTTTCAGAGTACACAACCACCAACATTCTATTGTTTACAAGAATTAAACTAAAACTTATAGAGTAAGGAATTGATAGTAAAATAATTCAGATAAGGGACAATAACAACATAATTAGAATTGAATGTTTTATTTAATCAAACATGAAATTAGTTCATTCATAACTCTTACAGTTTTAGGATCTAAGTCCTTTGTTTCTTTTCAACTCATATATAAGAAGTTTGAAATCGTTTTACTTCCACAACTAATAATCTAAGGGTATTCATTTTACTTCCACAACTAATAATCTGAGGGTATTCATCTATTCGAGTGATATGGAATCAACCTGATGCCATTCATCTCCCTCTTATTCTACTATTCTAGGATTAAAACCCTATATGCTTCATTATGGACATCACACCCTATGTACAAGGTTTTGGAAAAAGCTCAAATTGAACCCTTATTTAATCCTCCATCCATTTCTTAGTTTATGTTTGAAGAAAAAATTGTATTGGCCTCTCAACTTCCTAACACATCCTTCCCTCATTGCCAAGACTTTGGCCCGCTGTCACGAGGTCGTGGGTTCAACTCTTTGGGTTCATCTTGATCGCTGTCACGAGGTCATGGGTTCAACTTTCTGGGTCCACCGAGGTTAGGCACAATGATTTGTGGCCTACCGGATATACCCTTAGGATGGCTTGCCGGCTACATATTCCGGGTGAAAAAAAAAACTTCCTCACAGGTCCCTTCATATCTCTCCACATCTACAGTCCTAAGACAATTTCATCCTACACGGTCCCGATTTGTAACAAATGGGTGACAATGTCTTCTACAATAAAGACCGACCCTTATGTTATCTACAAAAGAAAATGTGTTTTTTTAAGTTGATGTTGATTAGAAGAAGGATGATGATGTATCATTTTCCTACTAAGCTGATTGAGCAAGCATAACTATGACTCTTTTTACTGAAACCCACAGAACAAATATAATTTTGTGGGGAAAAATATTCATTTTCGATATTGGCAAAAGGCCTTTATAATATTTATCAATATAAAAGGAAAATTGTCCATGCGATTATGCTAAATTTTGTCACCACTAATTTTTATGAGGAAAAATATTCATTTTGAATATTGGAAAAAGGCTTTCTAATATTTATTAATATAAACAGAAAACTTCTACTATTATATTGAAGTGTTATTTCATTCATTCAGGGAAGATTAATGGATGATCATGATTGTGTATTGCATGTGAAGAAACACATTTATCCGATAGACTATTCTTTCAACGAATTCTATTTATTAACCTGAGATGATTAGATGATCAAGAAAAATGAATCCATTCTCGACGCTTGGAATTCCATTGTTTACCATGAAAAACATGTAATATCCTCGTGGTGCAATAAACTTATATTTCTTTTACTCTTTTCTGATAAAGTGAGAAGAAGGGAATATAGAGAAAGAGCAGAGCAGAAATAGTATTCAGTATATTAGGTATATGAAGAAAAGAGTACCTAAGGAAAAGGGAAAATAAATGAGCTAAATAGGCTCAAGCAAATCAAGAACATAAGCAAATGATAGTACAACTGGCCAGGACAGCTGGCAGTGTACAGTCAAACTATTGAGGTTACATTATATTTAACACTCCCTCTTAAACTCAACAGTTACAAGCATCAACACTAATGATGCCCAAGTGTTGTCTCTGAAAAACAAAAACAGATTTTCCTAGTGGCTTTGTGAAGATATCTGCGAGCTGATCTCGAGAGCCACAGAATTGAAGTGAAATATCACCATTATTGACTAGCTCGCGGATGAAGTGAAAGCGAGTGTCAATGTGTTTTCTTTTCTTGTGAAACACATGATTTTTGGATAGAGCAATTGTTGAGGTGTTTTCACAGAAGATAGGGGTTCAATCCTTTTCTATATGTGACATATCTTTCAATATTCTTCTCATCCACACAGCTTGACAGGAAGCTGAGGTAGCAGCGACATACTTTGCCTCTAAAGAAGATATTGATACAATTGGTTGCTTCTTTGATGCCCATGAAATCAGGTTCGTGCCCAAGTGAAAAACATGTCCTGAGGTGCTTTTCCTGTCATCTAGGATGCCTGCAAAATCATTGTCTGTGTAACCAGAAAGGTGATTATTATCATATTTAGTGTACCATAAGCTAAAATTGAGAGTTCCTGCAACATATCTCAGAATTCGTTTCGCCATCTTCCAGTGAGAATCTTTGGGGGATTCCATAAATCTGGAAACAAGGTTGGTTGCATACATAATATCAGGCCTAGTTGTTGTAAGATACAACAAACTGCCTACTAAACTTTTGTACAGGTAGGGTCCACTGTAGGGCCTTCATCTTTCTTGCTCAATTTTGTGCCTAGGGGTATAGGTATTTCTGCTAGATTGCATTCTTCCATGAATAATCTTTTGATGATGTCCACTACATACTTTTTCTGACAGCCAAAATTTTTTTTGGTTGATTGATCAACCTCAATCCCCAAAAAATATTTCATTATGCCAAGATCTTTCATCTCAAACTCAGATTGCATGGCATGCTTAAAATTTGTTAACTCAAGATTTCTAGTATATATCATGTCATCAACATATAAACATACAATCAAAATTTTACCATGTTGATATGTTTTGGTGTAAAGAGTTGGCTCATTTTGGCTTCTGCTGAAACCACTTTTGATCTAGTAAGTGTCAATTCTGTTGTACCAAGCTCTTGGAGCTTGCTTTAAGCCATACAAGGATTTCTTCAATCGATATACTTTGGTTGGTTTCTCTTGGACTTCAAATCCAGGTGATTGATCGACATAAACTTCTTCTTCTAAGAAACCATTCAGGAAAGCTGACTTGACATCCATCTGGTATACTTTCCATGTGTGTTGGTCTGCTATGGCCAATAGAGTCCTTACAGTGTCTAACCTTGCTACTGGAGAAAAATTTTCACCATAATCAATACTTGGTTGTTGTGAGAATCCTTTGGCAACAAGTCTTGCCTTGTGTTTTTCAATCTGCCCTTTTTCATTGAGTTTAGTTTTGTAAACCCACTTGACACCAATACTTTTCTTGTGTCTGGGAAAATCAACAAGATCCCATGTCTTGTTTTTCTCAATGGATTCAATCTCTTGGTTCATGGCTTGAACCCAATGTGGCTCCTTAGTTGCTTCTTTAAAAGACGTAGGTTGACATGACATTAAAGCAAAAAAATTGTGTTGTTCAATGTCATCCAACTGTTGATGGATTTCTCTCAAACTTTGAGTTCTCTAATTTTGAGGTTCAGAGGATGAGTCTCTACTGGAAGTTGAGTTATTCTGAGAGTTTTCAGGTTGTCCTTGTACCTGCAATCTTGGAAGAGCAGGTTGAGGTATTGGCTGTCCTGAATTTTCTGCGTTTTCAGGACTTGGCAGCAATGGATTTTGACTGTCCATTTTCTGATTTTCAGATTCATTCCAGAGTTGATTTTCTAGAAATTTTACATCTCTACTGAGAATTAGTTTCTTTGAGATTGGATTGTAAAGTCTATAAGCTTTAGATGTTTCACTGTATCCAGTAAAGATACATTTCTCACTTCTATCATCCAGTTTATTCCTTAATTCGGAAGGTATGTGAGTGTATGCTATGCATCCGAATGTCCTTAGATGTGCAACATTTAGCTTTGTCCCACTCCATGCTTCTTGAGGGACTTTCATCTTTAGACTTGTGGTTGGAGATATATTCAAGAGATAAGTTGAGCATTCTATTGCTTCAGCCCAAAAAGTATTTGACAAACATTTTTCTTTGAGAAGGATTCTTGACATGTTCATTATTATCTGATTCTTCCTTTCAGCCACTCCATTCTGTTGTGGAGTATAATTGGCTGTAGTTTGCATGATAATGCCTTGTGATTTGCAGAAATTTGCAAATTTGTTGGAGTTGTATTCTCCTCCTCCATCAGACCTGAGAACTTTTGTATATTTTCCACTCTGTTTTTCAGCTTCTTCTTTGAATTCTTTGAATTTTGCAAAAGTTTTAGACTTGTGTCTGAGAAAATAGATCCAGATTTTCTTGCTAAAGTCATCAATAAACGTTAGAAAATAAAAGCTACCACATATTGACTCTGTTTGCATTGGTCCACATAGGTCAGTGTGAACAAGTTCGAGATGTTCTTTGGCTTGAGTGGAGGACTGTGGAAAACTAGTTCTCTTATGTTTTCCAAGTATGCAAGACTCACATGGGGAATTTTGATCTATGAATATAGGAAGACCTTTCACCATGGAGTGCTTCTGTAGAAGACTGAGACTTTGAAAGGGTAGATGTCCAAATCTTATATGCCAAACCATAGTTTCATTGGGGGTGGATGCACTTTGTGCATATGTTTGGATCAGATTTGCAGTTCTGAGGGTCAGGGGAAACATCCTATTCTGAGTCATGTGGATTTCATAAATCAATTTTCTGCAGGGGGCTTTATCATATATCCTACAAGATGCTCCCTCAAAAATTACCTTATATCCATGTTCAATGAGTTGTCCTACACTTGGCAGATTATTTTTCAGATCTGGAACATGATAAACATTGTTTATGCCTTTCTTTACATTCTGTTTAGTAAGAATAGGTACAATTCCTTTTCCTTGAACTTTGACTAAGGAGTCATTTCCAAGTGTAATATCAGATGAGATTGAAGAATCAATGCATGAAAGTAAATCTTTGTTACCTGTCATGTGATTGTTGCATCCACTATCTAGCAACTAGAGATCTTTAGGTTGTTCTTCAGTCTTGTGACATGAGAGAAACATATCTCCTGAGGTTTCTCCCGTATGATTTGACACATGTGCTATGTCTGAGAGCTGATCTGCTTGCTTCTTCCTGCATTCAGATTCATAGTGCCCATACTTTTTGCAGTAATAGCATTGTATGCTTGATTTGTCATTTGATCTTCTTCCACTGCCTCTTTGAGGTTGGAAACTCTGATTCTGACTCTGTTGTCTATAACCTTGGAAATTTTGATTTTGGTTCTATTGTCTGTTACCTCCACTTGAGTGTTGGTTACTTGTAGTACTCCCTCGTCCTTGGTGACCTCTGCCTCTTCCTCTACCTCTCCCTATGCTAAAGGAGAATTGCGTTTTGAAGGCATTGGTGATTGACTCATCTGTGAGATGCAGTCTGGTCTCAAGTGTCAACAGGGAACCTATTAGTTCATATGTTGAAAAATGTGACAGATCCTTGGATTCAAGGATTGTTGTAACAACCATTTCGAATTTTTTTGGTAAAATTCTAAGGACTTTCTCAACAATGCATTGATCAGTGATGGCTTCACCAGTCAACCTGATTTGGTTTACGATTCCCATGACTTTGGTCATAAAATGATCCACATTTTCAGACTCTGTCATTCTTAAAGTCTCGAATTGCATCCTCAAGGTCTGCAGTTTGAATGTTTTGACCCTGTCATTTCCTTGGTAGGTTGACTTAAGGATGTCCCAGGCCTGTTTTGAAGTACCAACGCCTGTGATTTTTGAGAAAATCGAGTCATCCACTGAATTTTGAAACCAGAATTTAGCTTTATTCTCTTTGTTCCTCTGTGTTGCCTGAGCATTTCTCTGTGGGTTTGACATGGTGGCAAGGTCTGTTGGATCTGGTTCCACATATCCAAGATCCATTGGATCCCAGCACTCTTGTGCTTGCAAGAAGGATCTCATTCAAAGAGACCAAAAATCATAATTCTTTCCAAGAAGAATCGGGCCTTGAGTTGGTCCTAAATTGCTAGACGTGGCCATCTTTAAAGAATTTAACACAATAGAAAAAAAATGTTAGAAACATTTCGTGTTTACCTGTTTCCTGCGCGTAAACTAATTTCTTACAGTGACTTCGGAACTTCGCGATTCGGGATTTTGCAAGTCTCCACTTCGACCTTTCACACTTCGGGACTTCGAGACTCCTGTATATGAGTCCTCCAATGTCTTGTCTCCCCAACTCCCGGTCGCCGAAACGCCGAAAATATCTTAATAGCCCTGTATTGGCCCTTAGCCTCCGTCTATGTGACCACGACCGGTGACCACACACCTAATCGTTCAAGCGCTACCAGATTTTCGTGATTCGGGGAATTGTGATGCAAGCACTTCGCTGGTTCTTTGTTCTTCAATATGCCGAAACCTAAAATATCCTAGCGCCTATCCTTCTCGAACAACTTTTTGGGATTTTTCAATTCAGAACTTCTCGAATACTGCTACTCCAATTCCTGAACCTTCGAACTTTCGGTATCCGAAATACCGAAGTACCGGATTCCGAAATGCCGAAACTCCACTCCTGCGGGAGATCAACGACTGTGAGCCTCCCCTGATCCGACAGCTCGGATCCTTTCAAGATTTCGTGGAGTCCTAAACTCTTACCCTTTGCATTCTCAGTAGCCGAAATGCCGAAATGCTCATTTCGGGGATTTCCCCAAAACCTCGAATGCTACCACGTGTCCTCCTTGTGGACGGTCATGATGTTTTTGGGAATTCGTGAGCCAAGACTTCTTGTCTCCTGACTCTTCCTCCTTGATCTCTCGGTACATGAGGTCTCGGTAGATTTAGATCTCCTTTCGTGATTTCGGGAATCGGGACTTCTTGTCTCACGACTCATGCCTCCTTGATCTCTCGGTACTCGAATTCCTGGTAGATATAGATCTTCGACACCTAACCTCCAAAATGGATGGCTCACAATCCTTAGTGCTAGATCTGACGGTTCATATCTTTCTTCCTTTGCTTTGATCCAGTGGCTCTCAGGCCACCGTGCTCTAGATCCAACAGTCTAGATTCCTTCGGGATTTCGCGAATCGGGATTGTGCGAGGCAGTGACTTCACGACCCCTTGCTGCTCCAAGTCTCGAACTCCGAAATGGTGAAATTTCACCCTACGATTTCGGGATTTCACGATTCGGCTATTATCCTGTGTGCTTCAGAGGACTAAACCTCATGCACTTTTCCCAGATCCAACGGCTATCGTTCCTTTGCACAAAATCCGACGATTGAAAATCTTTTGCCTCTTCTGCGTGCTCCACGTCCTTTCTGAACTCGATTAATCGCCTCATATCTATGAGCATGACCGATCTTACGGCTGCATCTGTTCATTCTTGGCTGCTTTAGCGTGTTCTTTAATGTTCTTGTAAAGAGTTTCTCCTGAAGCAGGAAATTCGTGAATCTTTCACGAATTGAAAGACTTTCACGAATTCTTTAAGTATTTTTGCCCTCTGCAACAATCTTTCACGAGTTTGTGAGAATTTTCCGAATTCTTTAAACGTTTCTGCCTTCTGCAACAATCTTTCACAAATTTGAAAGAATTTTGCGAGATCTTTAAACGTTTCTTTCTTCTGCAACGTTGACTCCTCAATCTTTTGAGCGTATTGCACTCTTCTTCCTCGTGAGTGCTTTCTGCTACGATCTTTTGAGCAAAGGGCGGACTACGGATTTCTCTCCAGACTTTGTGAAGAATCTCGCGTCCTATGCTCTCGTGAACAGTGTAAGCTCTGCGCTGTTGAGGATTGGTTTTCTCTCCAGACTGTGTGAAGAAGCTTACTGCTGAAGCTCTGATACCATGATAAAGTGAGAAGCAGAGAATACAGAGAAAGAGCAGAGTAAAAATAGTATTCAGTATATTAGGTATATGAAGAAAAGAGTACCTAAGGAAAAGGGAAAATAGCTGAGCTAAATAGGCTCAAGCAAATCAAGAACATAAGCAAATGATAGTATAGCTGGCCAGGACAGCTGGCAGTGTATAGTCAAACTGTTGAGGTTACATTATATTTAACATTTTTGTGCTTGTTGTTTCCAGCATGAGAAGTCTCTTATTCATGGAATTTGCATGAGTTGTGAAGGATGGAAGGTAAATGTTGAAGCGAATCTTGCTCGAAGAATAATTTGAAACATAGAACCTAACAACGAATGCTTTACCGTAACGCATGGAATCTGTAAATACGATGGCAGGTCTCAAGTTAAAGTAGGATTTATCCAGATAATAAGGGCTGTATGCTTCTAGTCAAAGCTCAGTTGGAAACTAGATTCCAGAGAAAACGTAGCCTACATGGGTGTTGGAGCCTCCTACAAAAATCCTCTCATCATGCAATACATTTGACTTGAAATGATACAGTCTGTGAATGGTGGAGGCTACCAGAACTATGAGTCTCTGCCCTAACAATGCATTAGGTTTGTATAAATAAGGAACAAGAGTTGGACTTATTCCAAGCCCCCAACCTGTAGTCCCCTTCTGGGCTCCATTGATAATCGGAATTTCTCATTGGAAAGAGTGAGCATATCTCCCATAGCCCTAGGTGTAGGCATATTCTCATCGCCCAACCATGCCTGGGATCTGTAATAACAATTCTTCCACGGTTTTGAAGAGCGTTGATCAAATTCTTACCATTTGTTGAGGCACAACCATTGTGCAGACCACCACAGATGAGAATTTCTATCCTCAAATCCATTAGATGCTGATAGTGGCAGCATCACAGATGAACCAGAGATGAACCAGAGGACAGATAATTTATGGGTTCATCTGGCATTTTGGGAAACGTCTTCAACAAGATTGCTTGTGTACTCAAATAAGATGGAATCCTTGTTGGTGAAGATGAAGAGATTTCCATCAGATGAGAGACGAAGAAAAAGATAGAGATTGTTGCACACATTGAGAGTATTTGTCCGTGAAAGAAACGACAACGCATATACTTTCCCTCCAGGTACGAACTTGTAGGAGAAAAACCCCTTTCCTCCCACAACAATAACTCTACTGTCAGGAAGAATCTGATTGAAAGCATACCATCGATTCTCCTGAAGTCCATTTGGGTTTAAATTGTTAAGGAAATTAGGAGACCGACCTACACAAAGATCACAACTTCCAGCGATTTCTGACAGTTATGAATTCTGAAATTGCCCAGCGAAATAGAGATCACTCACTCCACAATTCGACCTGAAACACTCACAAAATACAGATCGTGAACGCTATTCGACCAGCAATACACAATATAGATTGGAGTGGACGCGTAGAGGAACAAGCGAAGCAGAAAAAACAAAGGAAATACAGAAAAACGACTGGAAAGCGCCAAAACATAATTAATTGCATTCAATTCGTCTCTTGTTTTCTTACAACATTCTTCCTTACAACATGCTGATGGCAAAGGATTTACCTGTATTATATTTTTGATTCATAACTAAGCATAGACCTAAAAATACAGAATATTTACAATCTATAAGTTCTGGGCATGAAGCCAAAGTTCTGGGCATTGAAAATATTCTAAGTACTACATTTTTGGCTTTGCTCAATGTTTTCTAGAAGTTGAATTTTGCTTCACAATTAACATTCATTCTCCCACTTGAAGCTAAATGCAGGCTCATGGATAATAAACTCCAATTGTAGATCAACTCTTTTTTGTTGATCATTTTCCAAGGTTGCTCATCCATTCGCCCCTAGGCTTGCCAAGCTTTGACAAAGTGCTTACTTGTGTCGTAGAATTTTAGTAAGCATATCTACAGGGTTATCATATGTATGGATATTTTCCAAGAAAAAATGTCCTTCCTTTCACGGTCATAATACAAAACATATTTTTCTTGTTTTCTTCCTACCTCTTTTAGGAATCGTTGCATCCAAAATATCTGTTTTCAAGTTTTTGTTGCAGTTATGTATTCTTCTTCTATTGTGGGGAGGAACTTGCTTATTACTCTCACTGAATGTGCAATCTCTGGTTGAGTACATATGGTGGCATACATCAAACTGCCAACTGCTGAAGCATAAGTAATTTTACTCATTTCCTCCTACTTGTTATCACAAGGACACAATTCATTACTTAGTTTGAAGTGGGATGCAAGGGGTATACTAATTGGGTTGGAGTCATTCGTAACCTATGAGCACTTTCTCAATATATTTTTCTTGTGACAACAATAATGTTTTCTCCTTTCTGTCACATGTGATCTTCATGTCTAGTATTTGTTGTGATGGACCAAAATCATTCATTGCAACTTGACTTCCCAAATCCTTCATCAACTTGCTAATCATATTCTTATCATGTCCTATGACTAACATGTCATCCACATAAAACAATGATATGATGTATTTTTCTTGGCCATACCTCTTAATGTAGACACAGTGATAAACCTCTAGTCTTTTAAAACCATGCGGCAACATAAATGAATCAAATTTAGTATATCGCTGGCAAGGTTTCAGCTTCCGTCCATAGAGTCTCTTCTTCAACCTACAAACCAAGTTTTCATTACCTTTTCTTTTGAAAACTTCCATTTCCTCCATATAAAATTCTTCTTCCAATTCACCAAGAAGAAAGGTTGTCTTTACATCTAATTGTTCACACTCCAAATCTAAAGCTCCAACAAGACCAAGAATGATTCTAATGGATGATATCTTAACAAAAGGGGAAAATGTTTCAGTAAAATAAATACCTTTATTTTGAGCAAATCCTTTCACCACTAGCCTTGCTTTGTATGTTTCCTTTTTCCCTTCTCCTTCATGCTTAATCATGTACACCCATTTGTTTTGTAGGACTCTTTTTCCTTTTGGAAACTCTACCAACTCTCAAGTTTCGTTTTCCAACAAGGACCCCATTTCTTTCTTCATCATTTTCTTCCATTATTTGTTGTTCAAAACTTTATAAGCTTACTGAAAACAATCAAGTCCACCTTCATTAGTTTGAGGGAGGATACCTTTGTGAAGGCTTGTGAGGCCTAGTAGATCAGTGGGCCAATTGTGGTGGTGTATTTTCAAGTTGGGTTCCTTGTAATGGATATTGTACAATTTATTTTTGTTGTTGTGCATCATCTTCCATTTGTTGTTTAGCTTTCTCTTGAATATATGCTTCCCATTTTCTTCCAATTGTGGAATATCAATTTGTTGTTAAGTAGACCTTTTTACAACCTTTTTGAACTCCATGTTTCTTGGAGACTTCTTAAACATATCTAACTCATTGAATATGACATCCTTGCTTTTAATAATTTTATTTTTAGCTAGATCCCACAATCAGTAACTAAGATCACCATCCTCATATACTAGAAGAACACACTTCATGTATTTATCATCTAGCTTAGTTATATTCTCTTTGAGAATATGCACAAATGCTTCAAATCCAAATATTTTTAGGTAAGAATAATTTACCTTTTTACCGGTCCCAACTTTTTCATGAATTCCACCATCCAAAGTTGTAGTAGGAGATCGATTTATGAGGTAGCAAGTTGTCTTTACTGCTTCTGCCCAAAAATACTTTTCCAATCCATAATTTGAAAACCTACTCCTCACCTTTTCCATGATAGTGTGATTCATTCTTTCTACAATACCATTATGTTGAGGAGTAATATGAACGTTATTTTCATGTTTTATTCCAAACCTATTACAATACTCTTTGAATGTGTTGGAGAAATATTCCTCACCATTATCTGTCCTCAAACACTTGAAAAATTTATTAGTTTATCTTTTAATAACAACATAAAACTTATGGAATATCTTGAATACCTCACTTTTACTTTTCATAGGGTAGGCTCGGACCTTCCTAGATGCATCATCTATAAATGTGACGAAGTATGAGGCTCCCCCTAATGACTTAATATTTACTGGCCCAAATACATAAGAATATATCAATTCTAACAAATTTGTTTTATGTTCATGGCCACTTCTAATAAATGAAACCCTTCATTTCCTACCATATACACAATGCTCACAAAGGTCAAGATTATAGGATTTCAAACTTGGAAGAAGAGTTTTACCACGAAGAATTTTAAGACTCTTCTCACTCATGTGACTCATGCTTATGCCACAAATTCGCTAAGATTTTTTCTTTTGCAATAGTGGCCACCGTCTAATATTTCTACTATTACTTTTAATGTATACAATGTTCCTATCTTCGATACTCTAGACTTCATGATAAATTCCCCTTTACTAATTTTCCATCCACTTTTTTCAAAACTTGTAGAACAACCTTCATCATCCAATTGTCCTACAAAGACCAGACTGACGTACCTCCAGAACGTGCCTAACTTATTTCAGTAAGATATGTTCTCCATGATTTGTCTTGATCTAGACATCTCTCACTCCAACAATGTTGCAAAAGTGATTGTTTCCCAAATGCACTTTACCACAATCACCAAAATTATATGCAACAAAATTATCTTTACTTGGGGTTACATGGTAAGATGCCCCAAAGTCAAGAATCCAATAAATACTACAACTAGAGGTATATAAACATGCATCTTCCATTGAAATAGTAAATAAAACCTCTTTATATGAAACTACAATAGTAGTCTTACCTTCATTTGTGCTAGCTGATTTTTTATTTGTCTTGGCTAGTTTTTTATCATTTTGTTTTCTCTTCTAGATTTAACACTTATTTTTCATGTGTCCTGGTTTTCCATAGTGATAACAAGTGAGCCTTCCTTTTCTCAATTTTGATCTACCTCTTGACCTTGAACACCCTTCATGATTTCAATCAATTTTCTCCCATGATTAACTAGAGTTAGGGATTTTCCTCACTGGTCTTCTATAATTGATTTACGTCATAGATTTTCATTCATTAAGATGTTGCTAACATCATCAAACTTCAGGGTTCCTATAGGTGCCAAAGTACTCATAGCTACAATCAAATTCTCTTAGCTATCTCACATGGAGCACATTAGTAAAATAACTCTAATCTCATCATCCAAAACGATTTTAACAAAGGAGAGGTGGTTGTTAATTATGTTGAACTCATTTAAGTGCTCTGCTACTGAATCACCCTCCTTCATCTTGAGGTTGTATAATTTCTTCATTTAAAAAACCTTATTCGTTGTGTTTTTCTCATATAGATCATGCAACTTTTTCCATAGACATTTTTTGTCTTTTCTCTAGACAATTGAAGTAGACGCTCTTTGTTAGACACTAACAGATTGTGGCAATGACCTTTTTGTATATCTTGATCCAATTTTCATTTGTCATTGCTAAGGATTTCCTTGCTACTCCCTCAATTGGTTAATATTGATCTTTCAAAATCAGTATATCCTCCATCTATGATTTCCATAAGGAAAAATCAGCCCGCTCAATTTCTCCATGTCGCTCAATTTATCCATGTCACTCAACGTCATTGTCTCCTGACCCAACTCAATCAATAACATGGCACTAACCAACAATTTGAAGCAGTGGGCGTGAGAATCTTCTTGATGACCACTCAATCGATTATAGGACCACAAGGTTTTCACCATATTGGTAGACTAGGCTCTGCCACCTCTACCATATTTCTAAACACTTGCCCCCCCAAAAAATTAAACACCCACATGAAAATGTCTGCAAGGAAAGATTCGACCTCCCCCTTTGTGACCTTAAAATTCTTTGTATGGATTCCAACAAAGTGAATAGAATAGGCTTTGCCAAATTGGACCCTCCGTGACCTTTATGGATTGTCTTCTCCACATGTGTGATTTATCCTCTACATGCATACAGACAATCCAAGACAAAACATTGTGGCTCCTGGCTCACAGTCTCATATCTTCTCGCAAGAGGTAGACTTATGGATCACAACCTCTCACACTCCCCCTTGACTTGCGCTCTGATACCAGTTGTAAAGAAAATTATGAGATCTAAAGAAAATTAGGAGATCGACCAACACAAAGGTCACAATTTCTAGCAATTTATAACAGTTATGACTTCTGAAATTGCTTAACAAAACAGAGATCACTCACTCCATAGTTTGACCTGAAACACTCACAAAATAAAGATCTTGAAAGTTTTTTGACCAACAATACACAATACAGATTGGAGTGGATGCATAGAGGAACAAAGGAAGTGGAAAATACATAGGAAATAGCCAAAACAAAATTAATTACATTCCAAATAGCCAAAACAAAATTAATTACATTCCATTTGTCTCTTGTTTCCTTACAACATGCTCATGGAAAAGGATTTAAAAATATTTGTAAGTTTGATTCATAACTAAGCATCTCAATCTGACTTTGCTCAACATTTTCTAGAAGCTAACTTTGCTCAACATTTTCTGGAAGATGAATTTTGCTTCATAATTAATAAGAATAATCTCAATCATATGCAAAATTTTCTCATGGTAGGAAATGATAGATAACTTTGTAATCGGTCGTTATATCCACCCATGCTAATCAAATCATAGTTACCAAGTTTTTTATTTGATAAGGAAAAAAAATTATTGCAATAAGAAAAAAATTCTGAAATATACATCTTACAAATACTCAAACATACTATTTTTTCATTAGATAATGCATTTTCTGCGAAGTCATCTATAGGTCAAATATGTCATTAGATAATGCATTTTCTGTGAAGTCATCTATAAGTTGTGGAAGAGGAAGGGGGAGAGTTAACTCTAGATGAAGAGGAATAAGTTTTGAAAGAAGTGGATGTAGTACCAATCCTGGAAATACTAGTGGAAAAGGTCAAAACCCAAGTACCAGCCAGTCAAGTTGTCAAAGAACTGACAAATCAAATATTCAATGCCATTACTGTAAAAAGTATGGACATTATGCATATGAGTGCAGAAAGAGACAGTACAATCAGAACAAGCAAAGTCAAGATCAGTCACATAGTGCAAATAACCAAACTCTCCCTATGTTTATGGTGCACATTGTAGAAATGCCTATAGTGTCAACAGTTGAATGCAATATTGCTCAAGCAAATCCATGTGACATATGGTACTTAGATTCAGGATGCAATAACCACATGACAGGAAACGTAGAATTGTTTTCTAGTTTGGATGAGTCAGTCCAAACCAAGGTTACACTTGGAGCAGATATCCAAGTCACTGTCTTAGGAAAAGGCAGTATAAACATTTTAATTAGACAAGGAGCACAAAAATTTATTTCTAATGTATATTATGTTTCTGGTCTAAAGCATAATCTGATGAGTACAGGGAAACTGTTACAAAAAGGATACATAATCCACATGGAAGATAATCATTGTGTGATCATGGATAAATTCCCAAGAAATCTACTTATTGCAAAAATCCAGATGACAAGTAACATGATGTTCCCATTGATATTGAATCCAACCAAGAAGAAGAATACAGTGCAAACTGTTGGTAAAGAAAAAAGTGTGCAGTCAAACACTGCATTTATAGCAGAAAGTGCATGCAGTTCTAATGAAGAAAGGAGAAAATGGCGTAGAGATGAAGGCAACATTCCAATCTGAAACATAGGATGATTCCTGGCTATGAAACTTCAGATTTGGACATTTGAACTTTGGAGGTCTGAAGATGCTACACACAAAGGCTATGGTAAATGCCTTGCCATTGATTGAAAAACTAGAAAGGATATGTGAAGGTTGGATATTTGGCAAGCAACATAGAGAATCTTTTCAAGTTGGAAAGTCTTACAAAGAAAACATTCCATTGGAAATAGTGCACTCATACTTTTATGGACCAATGCAAACTCCATATATAGTAGGCAGTACTTATTTTCTAACATTCACTATGATTTCTCAAGAAAGACATGGATTTATTTCCTAAAGCTTAAATATGACGCATTGGGTTGTTTTCAACAGTTTAAATCACTTGTGGAGAAAAAGAGTGGTTATTTCATCAAGTGTATAAGAACGGACAGAGGAGGAGAATCCATTTCAAGAGAATTTCTAAACTTTTGTAAAGTTCATGGCATCTACAGGAAATTTACCGTGTGATACACACCATAGAAAAATGGTGTCGTGGAGAGAAAGAATAGAACCATCATGGAAAGGGCACACAGTATGTTGACAACCAAACATTTTTCTAATGAGTATTGGGTTGAGGCAGTAGAAACTGAAGTATACATCTTAAACAAATGTCCAACAAAGAGCGTGAAGAACAAAGTTCCTCAAAAATCATGGACAGGATGAAAGCATAATGTGGTGCACTTAAAATTTTTTTGTTGCATCACATATGCAAATGTTCTAGATGAACTGAGAAGGAAGCTGGAAAAAAAAGGACATAAATGTTTATTTGTTGGGTATTCCGAAGAAACAAAAGGATGCAATATGTATGACCTCGTTGCAAGAAAATTCATAATCAACTGCGATGTTCAGTTCGTGGAGAATGAAGCATGGGATGGAAGCATAGCAAAGACAGTAAAAATTATTGACGTGATGGAGCATGATGACATAGAAGATAAAATGGTTCAAACACCATGCACAGGTCAGTGCACAGTCCCATCTACATTTGGCACTACAATGCAAATTACAATGCATAATACTCCAGTAAGAAAAATAGGTGTGCAATCTACACCTAGAGCGCACCAAACACCAACAAACAATCCAAGTAGTTCTACATTTCCATATCCAACTTTAGAAAGTCTGTTACCAAGAAAGACAAGAAGTTTGCGCGACATATATAATGAAGACGTAGCAAATTCATTTTCAGTTTTTTCTCTGTTTTCACAAATAGATGATCCATTAAACTTTGAAGAAGTTGTAAAAAATGATGCATGGGCACACACCATGGATGAAGAAATCATATGCATAGAGAACAATCAAAAATGGAATTTGGTTGATGTACCTGAAGACAAGGATGTTATAAGTGTCAATTGGATTTATAAAACCAAGCAAGATGCAGAAGGAAATGTACAGAAGTACAAGGCAAGATTAGTTGCAAGAGGCTTTACACAACAACCTGGAATTGATTTCAATGAAACATTTGCACCAATTGTGCACATGGACACAGTCAGAACCGTGTTAGCTATTTTCATGCAGTACAAATGGTCAGTTTATCAAATGGATGTAAAGTCAACATTCTTGAATGAAAACTTAGAAGAAGA
Organism: Picea glauca; assembly: GCA_000966675.3. NCBI lineage: Eukaryota > Viridiplantae > Streptophyta > Pinopsida > Pinales > Pinaceae > Picea > Picea glauca. The sequence continues at coordinate 65,529 of JZKD02S2141442.1, forward strand.
AGTATATGTGGAACAACCACAAGGTTATGAAGTTCCAGGTGATTCAGATTTAGGAGAGGAATGAGTTGATTAACAGTCTGAATACAATAAACATAGAGATATGAAGAATAACACAAATATCCAGTGAACAATATCTTCTATTAAATAATGAAATAGACTGAAACTGTAAAACTCCAGAACTGAAACACTTGCTCGAATAGTGGTAGTTATCTTTGAGAAGAGATGTGGCTGCTACGTGCATCCGTCTCAGAAGAATGGATTACAATGAGGCTCTAGAGGCCTTTTTGATATTACTCATGAATGCCAAAACCCTAGACATCCAAAAACCTAACCTTAGAAGGTGAAATGCCAAAAGTCATATGGGCCCTATGGGTAAATTGATGTAATTTGGTACCTCAACTTCCAAGGGTCGTAACGTTTGCATACAGCCTCTATTTTAGACGTGTGATAGCCTGTTGGAAAGGTCTTTTAGAGAACTACACATTATGTCGTCAAACTCTGAATCTATCTATAGTTTGACTGTGGCGAGCCAAAAAAACAACGTTTAGGGCCGCAAAACGACCCTAGAAGTACAACGAGATGTGTTGACATGAAAACATACAAAATAAGCCAGTTGAATTAAGAGAGAGGCCACTCGTATCCACCTGGAGGTCGTGTGGGGATTTAGAAATCCCCAGAAGTGTATAACTCACAATTCCAAAGAAGCACAAAAGAATGTGTTGAACAAAAAATGGACACGAGGAGCCAGTTGGAATAGGTGGGTGGCCACCAATATCCACCTGGATCAATCCTCCCCCCTTAGGAATCAATGGTATCCATTGCATTTATTTCCTGCATCAGGTGAGGAAACTTCTGTTGGATTTGGCCCCGGGTGAGCCACTTTCCTTAGTGTAGGAGTTCCCCTACCTTGACAACCTGATAAAGCTGGATCCACTGCTAGTGAGTGTCGTTTACCTGCGTGTCCTCTATCTGATCAGTGGATGCTTGTTCCATGCAATCAGAGTTAATCTCTATTGGTATCAATTGTTATACAATCTTAGAGGTGTCCAATAATGGGGGAAAATATGGCTAAAGGAGGTCCACATTGAATACTGGATGCAGACCAAGGAAGGGTGGAGTGTTGAGCTCAAAAGAATTGCTACCCATAGCCTTGGTGATAGTGTAAGGCCCATAACGAAGTGGGCAAAGCTTCCGATGGGGCCTGGTGAGATGCTCCTTCTGCAAATGTAACCAGAATTTGTCGCCAAGCTGGAACTGGTGTGGTACCATGTGTTGATCATGGCGTTTCTTGTACTTAGCATTGGATTTTTGCAAAATCTCCTAGACCTGTTGGTGGATGTGTTGAATCTGCTCAATTAATCTGGTGGCTTTATCGATCACGGACTGATCAGGGGAAGAATCTATCTGTGCAATGGAAAGAGGAAGTGCAACATCAATGGGTCCTAAGGGTTGGAATCCCAGACCCACCTGAAATGGGATATGGCCGGTGGAACTATGGAGAAACCTATTGTAATTGTGTTGGACATATGGGAAACTCTCATCCCATGTACGTGGATGCTTAGAATTGTACAAGCGTAGGATGTGCACAATCATTTGATTGATGAGCTCTATTTTGCCATTGGTTTGGGGGTGGAAAGTAGTGGATTTTGTGAGCTTGGTGTCCAACAGAGACCAGAGACTCGACCAAAAGGTGTCGAGGAACATGTTTTATCAGTCAGAGATGAAGTGGAGCCATACTCATTCGAAGAATATCTTGGTAGTATTTGTTGCCGTGACATTCTTATTACAGACTGTGAGGATGGCCATCTTCAAAAATTGATCAACGCCCACAAACACAAAGTCATTTCCTTGCTTGGTAGATGACAAGCCAGACATGTAGTCCATTGAGATGGATTCCCAAGGCTTCTCAGGAATAGGAAGAGGGGTGTATAAACCTTGCTTCTTGATGGCGAGCTTGGCAATGGCAAAGGCAGTGCAAGATCTGATATATTTGTTGGCGTCCTGTCAAATTTTTGGCCAATAAAAATGTTTCTGAAGAATGACCACAATTTTCTCTATGCCAGAATGTCCTGGCACCCGAATCTAGTGGGCTTCCCAAATAATCTTTTCACGCTCTCTTGTACGAACACAAAGGTGGCCCGGGTGGCATAAGATTATGTCCTGAATGTGAAAATTAGTGACAGTTGCACCTGTACCCAAGAGTTGATATGTGGTGGCAAAGTCTGAATCTTCCTGATAAAGTTGGGGCCACTCAGATGCTTCATGTCCACAAGAATTAAGCATAGTGGTGAGTGTAGCCACATGAAGCCGACTGAGGCAGTCAGAAACACGATAGGAGATACATGTCTTATACTTGATGTTGAGATGGAACTGTTGCAGGTAGGTGGACCACTTCTAATGGAGGTCGTTCTACAATTTCCCCTGTGTCTGTATGAATTGCAGAGGCTTGTGATCAGTGTGTATGATCATCTCTTTCCCCATAATGTAATGTTTCCGTTGATGACAGGATTGTACAATGGAATACATTTTCTTGTCATAGGTGGGGTATTTCAGGACAATATCAGAGAGTTTCTCACTATGGTATGCCATTGGATGCTTGTGTTGAGTGAGAACTGCGGCCACAACATAGTCAGATGCATCAGTCTCAATCTCGAATGGTTGTTGCAGATCGGGCAAGGAGAATACTGGAACTGAGCACAAGTGATGCTTCAGATCATTAAATGCTTGTTGTTGCTCCTTCCCCCACATGAACTTGGCCCTGTCATCACCCTTGGTCACCTGGTTGAGGGCCCATGCAATATGGGAGAATCCCAACACTAACCGTCAGTAGAAGTTGGCTAGTCCCAAAAAGCTCCGAAGCTCGGTAAGTGTGGTCGGGACTAGCCAGTCACGGATGAATTGGATCTTAGCTGGATCAACATGTACCCCATTGTTATCGGACTAATCGGTAGGTGCGGACACTAACAGATCTCCCTAGATCCACCTAAATCTAGAACAAAACAGGACAGGACATGACTCTTTCCCTAAGTTTTGACCATTGAATCAACTAGTAGGAAGGAACAAGTAACATACCTTTATATCGCTTCCTAGGGTCTTTGTTTCTCCTGCTTCACTCCGGTGCTCTCGTGAGGTCAATACCAAGACAACACAAACCAACCAAAGTAAAGATAACACAATATATTCAACAATCAACCTATGTGTATGATCAAGGAATTACACAATAAAGTGAAAATAGCTTTATGGGAAAGGGACATGCCACTGTATCATATTAATGGAAAGTAAATATTACAACCTGAGCCTTGATGTCGCAAACTTCCTTTTGATGGATCTTGGCTCTGACACACACACTTTCTCAATCCTTGTATGAAGAAGATCAAATACTCTTGGTAGACTTGCTAGAGTCTCCAAGCTGTTGTTAAAATTATGTCCTTCACACAAATCTTTCACCAATTCTCCAATGAATCTTGCTTAACCTTTTCCATGAGAATTCCCTCAATATATAGGAGAGAATAAGATAGTTACTTGGATAAGAATGATCCCACAATATCTGGGAATCCAGTACAAGGATAACCATTCGAATGCCAACCCATCCTTCTAGAAGATTCCCTTCTAGAAACATCGAGAATTCATCTTTTTCCATGCTTTAGGAAGAGTTCGCACCCTAGCTATTCAACACAGTGCGAGAAGTTTACACCCTAGCTTAAAGTAGACTGCGAGAATCAGGCATTCTCGCACCCAAATGTATTAGTAGCCTGCGAACCCTCTTCAAAAATGAGTTTTCTAGGAAGAGATGAAAGTAACTTTTCTCAGGAGAAAGTTCTTATGAAGAGCCTAAGTACACCATCATCAATACATAATCATGATGACCAAAATAATGGGTAACAGAATGCCCCCCAAAGTATGAGGTTGGAACTAGTGACAGCCGAAAGACTTTGTAAGTTGCATGTGTGTGTCGGAAACCAGGAGCACACCTAATTGGAAACCTACGAACAACCAAGCACTTGCAGAATATCATATATACCAATTCTGAGGTAGGCATTCCCATACTCAGATCATAGACTGATGACATTGTAGACATGGTTCATAGCCACCAATCATACACTGTGGATCCATGCCATCAAAATATAGCATAGCCACCAAGAATACACTGTGGATCTATGCGAAAATTTCAAATTGAGACGACATAGCCACGAGACATACATAGTGGATCTATGTGTCGCAGATTATACATACTCCATCGCAACCTGGACAAAAGAGATGATATCCAGGGTCTTCAATCTCATCGCCCAAAGTACGAATCTAACCATGTGATTACATGTGTTGAAGTCGAACATGACAGAAACCACTTGATTACCGGTCATTGATGAAACTGTTAACAAGTGCGAGGGAAATCACCATTGATGTCAATGATTCCCAAGGTACTCTAGTACAATCCATCGAGTGTGAATGAATGAGTTGAAGTCGAACATCTGACGGAATCTTTCGATCAGGGGTCCATGATGTAAACCCACTATCGAAAGCGAGGAAACCTTCCATTGAGGCATGCAAGCTCCAAGGTACCAAATAATTTCTAAGTCTTGATTCCGGATAATGAGATGAAGTTGACGGAACAAAACTTGTCACAGGAGGGCCTTGATGTATCCCCCATCAATGACACGAAATGAGTAACAGATTTTGAAGGTGAAACAGAGTATGATGTAAATTGAACTGGACACAGGGAAGGCCGACACAGAGAGAATGGACAACTGCAAATGGCCGACTCAATATAGGTTTCAGATGGACTTCTCTTGAACATATGAATGACACGACCAATGATTTGGCATCATTGACTCAAAGACGACACAGGGAATGACCTTGTAGCAAATCGAATGAGAGACAAATGGATTTCCCAAAATGGCTTCAAATGATGAATAAGGGGTGTCATGTTCAAGAGCAACACTAACTACCAATCAATGATAACATATCCCTTTCCCAAATTTCCCCCCACCATTTCTGGCGAGTACCTCTTTATTTTTACGCAAGCTTGAGGAGGATAACATATGCTTGTTGATATAAGTTTATCCTTCGGATAAGTCCATCGGAGTATATTTAACAAACCCTGAGAAGGAGTGGTTCGGTCCCATTACGGGTCTGTCGATGTTTGTTTAACGAGTCCAAAGATAGAAAACTCGAAGGTTTTTCATGATTATAGAGTCTGGAAAAACACTTAAAAGAGAACTCTCTCAGTTCCTTTTTCGTAAAATAGCCTGGATGAGACCAAAAAAGAGATAAATTATCGCTCACCAGATGCTTACTTCAGATACTTTATCAAGCGTGAAAATAGCAAGGTCGCTCGACGATCTTTTTATATTTAGAGAGTCTGAAAAGAGCTTAAAGAGGACTCCAAGGGGGTTCATTTTTCGTATAACCTTGTTGAGCCCGAAAAAGTGATAAAAGTATGCTCGATCGCGTTCTCATGTATTTTCGAGCGCAAGAACGGACAAAGACCACGCTCGAGATTTTATACAAAAACCCTAAAAAACAATCAAAACACACAATGACAAAAAAAAACATGTCTGAATCCCTGTATTGTTCATCGAAATCATTACGCCTGCAAAAGTCACACTCAAAATGACATTAGGGATTAGGGTTTAATAGATAAATAATCATAACAAACCAAATGACATAGTAAAATTAAATGAAAAGAAGTAAATACTCTTTTTACCATATCATTTTTACCTTTCCACTATTTGAGCTCAAAAACCCCTCTTTTACCCTCAAAGTTCAACGTCAGATTGCGGGAGCTACGAGAGACCATTCAGCGAGCCGTCAGCGACAATAAGGTAGGCTCCTTGTCCTTTTTACTTTCATGGTTTAATTTTGCATTTCCATTGGTTAAAATTCATTTTTGGGTTGATTTTGCAAGCCCTACTTGTGTGTTTCCATTCTCACAGGAAGGCTACACTGGACCTGCAAGAATGGGGCATTCTCGCAGGTGAGCCTAAAGTAGCCTGCGAGGTTCTCGCACTGTGCCCAAAGGGCACCTACGAGAACCGCAAAGCTCAATTTTTTTTTTTTTAAATGTACCCAATGAAAGAGAATGAATTCATGAAAAAATTTGATAATCTTCTTGTTGTGCGTCTTATGCAAATAATTGGCCATTAAAATGGTGTTTGAATGGCGCGAAAGGGAGCACAAAGAAGACAATGTAATTTTTGGAAATCATCCACCTACTATTGCTTCTTTGAGAAACTGTGGGCTCCTGAAATACTTTCGTATCCCGGGCATGAGGGACCAAGTCAGGTTGTTAGAGTACCTGGTGCGTATGTGGGACCCTGATCAGTAGGTATTTCATGTGGGGGTCCACACACTTTCCTTAGACATTGAGGACATTTACTTTTTGACTGGATTGTCATGGCGTGGGCACTATGTGAGCCTAACTGGTGGAAGAGGTGGTGGGCTGCCCATGAGTGAGTATTGTCGTTTACACTGTGTTCCCGGGGCAAAGAGAAAGAAGGGAAAAGTAGCTATTTGGGGGGTACGAGATTTGACCCTCCGTACTATCCTATTCACCATAGCTCGGATGGCTGGAAGTTCTGCTCCTCACATGGCATTACAGAGTTACTTCCAGTATGCCATCGAGTATATTGAACCTCGGGTGTTCAACTGGGCAGATGTTGTGCTTCGTAGTATAAAAAAGAAGTTGACCAAAGGCAGACGAGGTGACCTGAAGCAATTCGGGTACGGATATTTGTTGGTGTCCTTCTTCCTTGAGAGGGTCCCATTACTGAGGCTGCAGGTTGAGTGGAATATACCGGTTCCCAGGGATCCAAGGATGTTGAGATGGTGTCAGCTCATGGCCTGACATGTAGCAGGACCGATCATCAAGTATGATGATACTTTCTTTGACTGGCTTCAACCACAACTGTTGATGGTTGACGACTATGCTTATGCCGGGTTGGATTTTCGAGGAGATCCGGATTTAGTACTGCCAGAGGATGCTCAGTGGGGGGACCTTGGTAAGAAGTACACACATTTTTCTTTTTAAATGTTTTGTGAATTTTATCATAGTCAAATGTTTTTGTTTTATATGTTCGTCCAAAGAATAATACAAAATCGTTGTTGATGTCACAGATGTTGGGCCTTACAGACCTCCTGGTACTTCTCCCATTCAATGGTGAGGAGAGGTAGCGGTAGTGCCACAATATGCTGAGGATTATCAAGTGGTGGAACAAAATCTGGAGGGCTTGATCGCAGATATTCCAGACATGAATCTGGAAGAGGTTCCATGACGCGATCAACGTCATACTGTAGGAGTGTCAGGGTCCATGAGTCGACTACTCCGTAGGGTTGCTCGGGCAGTCATGTGTTACCGTGAACTTCATCCATGACGTTACTTTGTAGAAGTTATGAGCTTCAGATTTTGACATTTTGGTCTCCGGACAAACTTTTTGTAAAAACTCTTTTGATCGTTACATATACAGACGGCTTCTACCGGTTTACCTTATATTGTGTGAATATTGATGTGATTGATTTATAAATGATTCAAATGTTTGTCCAATACATAATTAGCCAATGCATCTGTTAATGTATTTAGACATCTAGGAATATGTTAATATTCAATGTGATCAAAATAACGTTCCAAGAGGAGAATTTGCAAATACACCCGTAACAAAGTAGGACTTCGAATAGAGTAGACATTACTTAACTGTAGTACTACAAGCTGTGAATCAAGTCGCACAACTAAATGACGAATTCCGAGTGAGATAGCATCAACCAATAATTCAATAACGGCGCTATACTTTGCAATGTTGTTGGTCGCACGGCCGAGGCACACACCTCGTAAGGAGACAAGTTCATTTGTAGGGGCGTAAATTGCCCACACAACGGAAACAAGGTTCTGAGTACTACGGCTAGTTCCATCAGCGAATCCAATATAGGGTAGTGAAGACTCCAACATCTGGAAATCAAACACAACGTCACATAAGGGCAAAGCTATAGTAACACACAAGAAGTATGATACAATAAAAATACAAGTACTAGTGCATAGATGATTTTATGCATAGTACTTCTTCAAGTACAACCCATTCCTGGGCTCACTCAAAGGGATACCATCGTAATATACCAACTCATAAGCTCATTTTTCCAAAACTTGTCGAACGATATAAGGACCTCGCCACATGGGTTCGAATTTCCCAGCTCCTAACATATCTTGATCTTGTTCATAGAGAAGAACAAGATCACCTTCAGAAAAAACACGAGGCTTGACATGCTTGTCGTATTGGGCCTTGACACGCTTTTTCTAGGCTTCTATGACTAGGGTGACATCATGTCGAGTTTCTTCTAATCGCATAATATACAATAGACGTTCTTCTTCAGCAGAAGTGTTGGGTAGGAGTTCAACAGCTAGTTTTAAAGAGGGTATCTCCATTCGATAGGGAGAATGGCTTCCACACCATAGACTAACCGAAAAGGTGTAAACCCAGTAGCGGACTTGAAGGATGTCCGGTAAGCCCACAATGTCGAAAACAACATTATGTGCCAACTTGTTTTATGAATCCCTATCATTCGTTGGAGCATAGTTATGAGAACTTTGTTGATTGCTTCGACATGGTCGTTGGCTTGTGGATAATAGGGCATTGAGTTATCATGGCGAAGACCCAACTTTTCAGTAAGTTCGGACAGCATAAAATTCCTAAAGTGGCTACCGTGATCAATGACAATAGCTTGGGGAATACCAAAACGAGCTATGACGTGATTAAAAAGAAATAAAGTTGCGGTCTTTCCAGTGTTTTCAAATGTCGGCATCGCCTCGACCCATTTTGTAAAGTAATCAACGGCTACAATGATGTAACCATGCCCCCCGGCCGAGTGAGGGTGACATGTCATGAAATCAATGCCCCATTTCGCAAAGGGACCAATTGAGACCATAGGGTGAAGAGGAGCAGGATGTGACTGAATTTTTTGATTATAGGTCTGGCAGGCATGGCATTTCTGAATGGCGATGATGCAATTTTTAAACAAAGAAGGCCAAAAATACCCTGTGCGTAGGATATTCTGGGCAATAGCATACCCAGACATATGACCACCACATGCTCTAGAATGGCAGTCATTCAGAGCTTTTTCGGCTTTGTCAAACGTTAGACAACGTCGAAAAACAGAGTCAATCCCCCGACGATAAAGAGTATCCCCGAGGATAATGTATTGACAAGCTTGATAGCGTATGCGACGTCGGTCAGTACTAGACAAAGTTGGCCGGAAAGTCTGGATTTGGAGATATATAATGATATCCCCATACCAAAGATCAGCAGTGCTAATAAGAAAAAGATATTCATCGGGTAATGAATCAACTGCTACATTTTCCATTGCCAAATGGGGAAAGTCGCATATCAACTCAACAAAAACTAAGGACTTCTTTGACTTGGCGCGTTCGAATTCCAAGTCAAACTCCTGGAGTATCACAATCCATTTGGAGTATTTTCCCCCTAGCAATTGACGTGTCAGAATGTGTTGCATAGGGTTGCAATGAGAAATCACCGTAGTCTTGCGTGAGAGGATATAGTGCCGAAAGCATTGGACGGCTTGGACGAAAGCCAAGGCCAATTTCTTAACATGTTGATACTTGATTTCAGTCGGCGTGAGACTTCAACTCAAGTAGTAAATAACATGTTCGTCGTGAGCATCATCCTCTTGGACGAGAACTATGCCAATGATGTAATCTGAGGCAGCAAGGTAAAGGAAATAATCACGACTGTAATCAGGGGGAAAGAGAAGCAGAGCACAAGTGAGGGACAAATTCAAAGATTCAAAATCATTGTTGGCAATAGAATCCTAGATGAACTATGAATCCTTCTTTAATATCCACGTAAATCCACAAGTTATCTCGGCGTAATTTGGGATAAAACGACGAATAAAGTTTGCGTTCCCTTGCAAACTTTGCAACTGGCGAAGTGTAGAAGGAGGAGGGAGATTTAGAATCGCCTCAACCTTTAAAGGATCCACCCGGATCCCTTGACGCGAAACAAGAAAAACTAGAAGACGACCTGATTCCACATAGAAAACGCACTTATGAGGATTTAAACGTATACGGTAGAACCGACAGCGAACAAAAATGGACCGGAGGTGGGTTGGGTGATCGACTTTGCGCATAGAATGAGCGGGTAAATCGTCCAAATATGGTTGAACGATGTGCTTGATATCATGAAAAGCATAAGAAATAACGCGTCGAAACGTTGCGCCAGCGTTCTTAAGACCGAAAGGAAGTTTTCGATAGGCAAAAGTACCCCAAGGACAAATAAAAGCAATCTTATGTTGATCCTCGGGAACAATGTTAATTTGATTATATCTGGAGAAACCATCCATGAGAGAGAAGATTTCACTTCCGGCGCAGTCATCGACAATCTGATCGACGAAAGGGGTAGGAAAGTTGTCTTTGGGACAAGATTTATTGATATCCCTATAATCAACGCATACATGAATTGTACCTTGTTTCTTGTCAATCAGGACAAGATTGGAAACCCAGTCTATGAGAGCCACCGGATAAATAAAGCCGGCTTTCAGAAGTTTCTCAACTTCGAGCTTTATAGTCGTCGCTTTATGTGGGTGAACTGGATGAAGGCGCTGCCAGACGGGCTTAGCGTCAGGATATGTCTTTATCTCATGTATCACAATCGCAGGGTCGATACCCGACATTTCTTCGTAAATCCAGGCGAATATGTCACGAAATTCTTTGAAAAGGGACGTATAGGTGACTATTTCATCAGGGGAACACGAAGCTCCAATATGGACATTTTCGACGATTCCAGGTTTAATGGATATGTCAATGGGAATCATGGGCGAGATATTTCTTAAGTTCCCTTCGGAAAACACAGCGTGTGCAGACTCGGGAACAGTCGAGATGACGATAATGGTCGAAATCCATTGGTATTTCTCAAGAGTATGTTGCTCCAGAAAGAGGATGGAACGATGATGCCCATCGTCCCAAGGGGTGTCCTCCATGATGGACATGATGATCTCGTCAGTGGGAAAAATAACACGAAAAGGATCAGGAGACAACTCATCAAGAGAAAGGGTAGAAGGTGTTTCCGATTGAATGGCCTAATAGGTGGATTCAACGGGACTTAACGACATTTCGTCGCCGAAACGAAGATGATCTCCGGGGTCAGGTACTATCCAAGGGTCGTGAGACACAGAAAATTCATGAGGCAATGTGGAGATCATGTTGATGGAAGCAACAGACGGGCGTGGAACATCGGGCGGTGGAATGGGGAAAGTACCCATTAACGAAGAGTCCTTGAGAAGGCCTACACCGACGTTCTCATAACCTGGCGGGGTTTTAGCAATAAACGGTACGTTTCCAGTACGGGTATCAGAATTGAAGAAGGCTAGTTGATCGACGGTGACAACCTTACCTTGGTGTGGGAAACGTAACACACAGAAAAGGGTCGACACAACTGCGTGCATGGAATCGATCCAGCTGCGGCCAAGAAGAAGATTATAATCAAGGGGAGCGTCAAAGACTTCCACTTCAACTTGGACCATTTTTCCTTCTAGCGTGATGGGCAACAAAGGAAGAACACCGAAGGGATTAAAACTGGAGCCATTGAAGGCTTTAAGAGTGTTCTGAGATTCATTCAAAGAAGGAGAGCCAATGGCTTTCCAGCAAGCAAGAGACATAACACACGTCGAGGCACCCTCGTCGATAACGGTTCGGCAAATGTTCTTGTCAGAGACAACAATTTGTATCTGGAACACAAGTTGAGGGGGTAACCTTGGAATGTGATCTTCCAAGTCAAATATTATTAAATTCGTGTCTGTCGGGTCAATTCCACCGATAGCTTTCAACAGGGCCTTCCATTTTGCAGGATAAGTTTGAAGGACTTCAAAAGATGACATCGCAGAGGGTGCTTGAGCCAGATCTTCAAAAATACTGTAGTTCTGGGCCGCACGAGCATGAGGATTGAAAGCCTATTTCCGAACGACGCCCTTTAGGGGGGATCGCAGAACTGTGTCGAGGCTCGGTCGTTCGAGATGAAGAGGACCGTTAGTAGGTGGAGTTGTAGGAGAGGGTTGTACCAAGGAAGGGGGTAAATCATCAACCTTCTCCTTAGAGGGAGAATAATCTTTGGCTCAAGTAGTGAGTGAAACGTTTTTTTGCTTAGAATCGCCAGTAAACATCAAAACATAGGAGGTGGTAGAAGATGAGGGTTGGTCATGGATGATCAACTGACCCTGTTGTTGAGACGGGAAGGGTTGGGACAAGACAGCCGGTGCAGGTGGTTTTGGAGCTCCTTGAAGGAACTTAGTGACCTCGGCACATCGTGGACAATCCTTTGTGTAGTGATCATCACCACAGATAAGGAAAGGGTATTGTGGTTTGCGCTTATCCCAATTGTCAACAAGGGTAGTTTTGGTTTGCTCTGCTTGAGAATTATTTTTTCCCTCCTTATTCTTACCTCTCCCCTTTTTAGATTTGTTTTTACCGGCTGGGGTAGATTGGACGACATTTAACTCTGAAGTCTTGCCAATGGGAGGGGTAGGAGACGGAGCATTTTGAACATTAGAAGAAGAAGATTTAGGGTTTGTGCTTGAAGCAGAATGTGATTAGGCTTGGGCAGTACCAATCACATCGTCAGCCGCATGTGAGGCAACTGGAGTAGTTGAAGTGCTGGAAGGATTAGGATGAGGTAAGTTAGGTAGTAAATTGTAAAGGGTACCCGTTTGTGAGTAAACGAGGTCAAGATATTGACCACGACTTATAGCCTACTCTTCCGTGACTACGCCACCCATGGAAATGTCCTTACCAATTTCATTCACAAATGATTTTGTAAACCATTCTGCCAGTAACTGATAGGGGAGCTCAAGTTTAATGAGACGTCGTCTCCTTCGCCACTCATGAATGTGATCAGAGATATTAGTGCCTTTAGTCTGTTTGAAGGAAGTCAAGATCTCGGTCCCGGTATCATAATGGATCAGCAACTGGTAATGCGTAAGGAAATCCATAGCTAAGGTGTTGAAGTCAGAGAAGAAACCTCGGGGCAATTCAATATACCACTTCGCAGCAGAACCTGTGAGGGTTCGTTGAAAAAGACGTAAACGAATAGAGTCATCCATCAATGAGTTGGATGAACACCATAGGTGAAAATTCATAACGTGATTGTTTGGGTCCTCTCCCACTTTGCCGTCGAATTTAGGAATGTCGGATGGGAGCTTGGCTGGTATAAATGGCCATTGGGGAGAGTGACGAATAGGATCATTTAAAATCCTTGACAAATCTAGAAGAACCAGTAGGACCATAAGCAGTCTGCATATAATGTGAAGATCCAGGCATATTCGGTGGTGGTTGGACAGGATAGTAGCTCATCGGATTATACCCTGGAACAGGGGCTTGAGTTTGAGAATTCTCCCCCCAAATGGGATTAAACGAACCTGGATAGGGTTTTCCCATACTAGGGGGTGTTATGGACGTAGGTGGAAACTATTTCCCCCAGACATTTGAGGAGGATTTTGTATCAAATGATTCCAATACTGGGCCAAGGACAGAGGTATGTTTTTTCCATAAGGTGGGGTGGCCCCTCCCATTGAAGGTGGCGTGCCAATTGAGGGCAATGTTCCAATTGGCATTTTCCAACTGAGAGGAGGTTGAGTTATACTACCTTGATGAGATTGTCCACCAACTGGAAACTGATAACTAGGAGTGAATGACGGAATAGAGCCACTAGGATTAGGATTCCCAGTAGAAGATGAAGAAGGTCTTCCAAAAGGAAATTGACGGAGTGTTGGCACAAAACCGGGAAGAAAGTGCCCAGAAGAAGAAGGACCACTAGGAGAGCCAGATGGAGTTTGTGCAAGAGTAGGAATGGAAGCATTCAACGCATGGTATCTAGGTGGTAGTGTTGGATTGATGGTGGGCGTTCGTGGTGTGTTGATGGGAGCAAGACTAACTGCATTAAACCCGGTTGGAACACTAGAAGTAGTTGTGATATGGGCCATTTCGGCAGGGACGGTAAAATGATAAGCGATAGTCACCGGTACTGTCTCTATACCAGAGATTTCATAAATCACAGGTGGGTTGATCTCGGAAATCACAGGTGAACCTGGACCAAAAAGGTCACGTCGAAAAACGCTCGTAGACCAAAAGGGATCTTGGTCCCTAGGTCCAGACGGAGATCTGGAATATACAACAATTAAGTCTCCAGAAGAGTTTGCTCGCATAAAATGTCTCTCAGAATCAGGGTGAAGTCGAAATTCTTCTCAAGTATTTGTAATGTGAAAATGTTCTAGAGATTCAGTTCGTTCCACTTGCAGTGTGGTGACGACTGAGACTTCACTCTGTCGAGGAGAGCCTCCAGGTGTGCTTGTGGGCAAGGGTTGAGAACCTTCCAGATGCTCTGAAGATAAACCTTGCATTCTACGTGAACGAAGTGGAGGAGATATTGTAAACGAGTGACAAACTTCGCGAAGAAACTTCTATGGTCAACTTTGAGAAACAAACAACACGCGCTAGTAAACAAAATCTAGGAAGCAACACCAAACAAACAAGACCTTCTAATTTCGAAGCCATTAGTTGGTGATGAAATCCAACGTCGCAGCAACGAGATGAGAAGGGGCTGGGCTAGGGTGGAAAATTTACGCTGATGACCTGCTTAACGGACTTACACCCTGGTGCAAGCTCCCACACATAATCGTGGGTATACCCTCCAAGGAGCCCGAGTGAGTTTGGTCAACGTCAATTCCAGGTACCGTGAAGACTTTCCCCTCCACAATCACCTCGGATAAGAACCTAGAAATATAGGCCACTAAGGTCACCACCAACAACAATAAATCCTAGGGGAACAGTCGACAGTTCGATCCACACGCAAGGGCAGGGTATCTAGCCTGAAATCAACTCAAAAGGCTTCCACTCATCATTGTGGGTATACCTCTGAGTGATCCCCGTAATATGTGCAATCTCTACACTGATATTAACAAAGCAAGGTGAGTAACTCTGTCAATATCAATGCGACCTCGTGCTTGACCCTTGTGTGAGAAGGGCTTCCCAGGACAAGATGTTGCAAATGGAATTTAACACTCCCTAACACAAGATGTTATTGTGTGTTTTGTGCTTTTGGAGAGTGTATCTCTTTTCCTACTCCAAGGCGCTAGCCTAGCTAAATGTTTGTGTAATAGATCCCTAGAAAAGAGTTACTAGATAAATTTTACAATTGTGCATTGTTATTAAGAGTTGTTGTTTACTCAAAGGCAACGGAGATGAAACTTATGTTGTATGACTCTGACCCAACAATGCACGGAGGAGAATGAAATAGATCACTTTGCATTCAATGAATTCTATGTATGGGAGAGAGAGAGAAATTTTCCTAGATCAACCTTGAACTACAATACAAAATTTCCTTTAAAATGCAAATGCAACAAATCACACATCAACAACAATTCTCTATTGTGTCTTTTTCAATAACTTCAACAAGTGATTTTCAATGTTTTTCGAAAACGAAAATGATTTTTTGAAAGAAAAATTGTTTGTTCACTTTTCAAAAAGGACCCACACTATGATAGCGAGAGTACTGAAAATCAAAAACCAATGAACAAGCAATAACAAAAACCCAATCCACTCTTTCAATGAAAACAAAAATAAAAAGCAAACCAATATAGTCTTTCAATCGCATAAGAAAAATGATCTTTCAAACAATAAGCAAATGATAAATACCAAGAAGACTCAACTTTCAACCGATCACCGGTCCTTAACTAATCAAACACACTCAGATTCCGAAATCAGAGAGTATGGTCTTGCCAAGAAAAGTCAAGAAACGAAAGTCAAGACAAGAGTGACAAGAAGAGCCTTGAAATCCTAAGACTATTCATGCACGCAAACGAAGACAAGAAAGACATCAATCAATGGTCCAAAAAACTCTTATGAGGCACCTAGACTGATCTGGGCAGTTGAAGATGCCAAAATTCAAATCCAAATTTTTGAAAAAATGAGTTCGCAGGCTGGCAATATTACACAGTGTGAGAATTAGTGGTTCTCATAGGTGGCTCTTGAGCAGGGTGCGAGACCCTCGCACTGAACCTAAAGTCAAGATGCGAACTCTATAGATTCTCGCAGGCTACGGTGAACTGCAGTGCGAGAATGTCTGAACATAATCAAATTTTTGGAAAATGAAAAAAAAATTGAAAATGCCTCTAGACCTAGAGGGTCTATCAGGATATCCTGAAGACTCATAGATTGATAGGAAAGGAGAAAAGGAAAACCAGAGCAAATGGCCACAGAAAAACACCAAAAGACACAAAGAAATGGATTTCTCCCCAGTGGAGTCACCAATTTTGTTATCGGACTAATCGGTAGGTGCAGACACTAACAGATCTCCCTAGATCCACCTGGATCTAGAACAAAAGAGGACAGGACATGACTCTTTCCCTAAGTTTTGACCATTGAATCAACTAGTAGGAATGAACAAGTAACATACCTTTATATCGCTTCCTAGGGTCTATGTTGCTCCCGCTTTGCTCTGATGCTCTCGTGAGGTCAAGACCAAGACAACACAAACCAACCAAAGTGAATATAGCACAATACATTCAACAATTAACCTATGTGTATGATCAAGGAATTACATAATAAAGTGAAAATAGCTTTATGGGAAAGGGACATGCCACTGTATCATATTAATGAAAAGTAAAGATTACAACCTGAGCCTTGATGTCGCAAACTTCCTTTCGATGGCTCTTGGCTCCAACACACACAGTTGATCAATCCTTGTATGAAGAAGATCAAATCCTCTTGGTACACTTGCTAGATTCTCCAAGCTGTTGTTAAAGTTATGTCCTTCACACAATTCTTTCACCAATTCTCCAATGAATCTTGCTTAACCTTTTCCATGAGAATTCCCTCAATATATAGGATAGAATAAGATAGTTAGTTGGATAAGAATGATCCCACAATATCTGGGAATCTAGTACAAGGATAACCATTCGAATGCCAACCCATCCTTCTAGAAGATTCCCTTCTAGAAACATCGAGAATTCATCTTTTTC
>JZKD02S2141442.1:83507-96356 GCA_000966675.3 Picea glauca
CCTCTTCAAAAATGAGTTTTCTGGGAAGAGATGAAAGTAACTTTTCTCAGGAGAAAGTTCTTATGAAGAGCCTGAGTACACCATCATCAATCATGGGTAACACCCATCCTAATCAACAATGTAGCCCAAGTATTGGACCATGTTCATGCCAAAATAGTATTTTTCCAAGTTGGCATAAAGCTTGTGATGTTGCAGAGTGCTCACAACCTGTTGAATATGTCGCATGTGTTCCTCCCACGTTCTGTTGAAGATGAGGATTTCATCCAAATATACTACCACAAAGGAGTTGGTGAAGGGTCTCAATACATCATCCATCAACCTCATGAAATTGGCTGGTGCATTTGTTAATCCAAAGGGCATGACTAGCCGTTCGTAGAGACCTTCTTTAGACTTGAAGGTTGTCTTCCATACATCAGTTGGTTCGATGGGAACCTGGTGGTAGCCAGACTTTAGGTCAATCTTGTTGAAGAACTTTTCCCCCTTGAGTTGGTAAAGAAGGTCATCAATATTGGGAATGGGGTAGCAGTTCCTGACTGTGATTTTGTTTAAGGCTCTGTAATCAATGTAGAGTCTCCAAGTCTCATCCTTCTTCTGCACCAGTAAAATCGGGCTTCCGCAAGGGGAGGAGTTGGGCCTGATGTGCCCCTTTTGAAGAAGCTCTTGGATCTGATGCCTAATTTCATCATTCTCCATCAACGAGCACCGATAGACTGGTCCATTAAGTAGAGGCATTTCAGAAGTCAGATCAATTGGATGCTTGACTTGACAGTGTGTCTTTACCCATATAGGTGAGGCGAAGATGTCTCTGTATTATTCCATGATCTCGCCCACTTTCTTCTGCTGCAAAGAGAGGTGTTGTGTAGAGGCCACGGATGTGGCAGCGACCTTCAACTTACTGTGAGCACGGATCACAAAGAAGATGAAATTCCCGGTCTCTGAGATGACCTTACTGCATTGCTGAGCAGAGATTAAAGAAATAGTAGTAGGCGACATTACCTCTGGGATCCTGTACAATTTTCTACCCAAAGTAATAATAAAATTGTGGGGTCTAGACTCATACACATCGTGATGCTTCCAAAAATATGGTTGTCCTAAAAAAGCATCACAAACTTCAAGGGGAGAAATATCACATAGTACCTCATCTTTGAAAGGCTTAATGTTGTAGGGCAGACGACACTGTTGGATGACACGAAGATCTCTTCCTTGGTGAAGCCAGATGATGGTGTAGGGTTGTGTGTGCGGTGTCGTTGGCAAGTCCAACCATTTTATGACCTCTGCTGAAAGTAGGTTCTTCTGACTACCATTGTCGATAATGAAATGAATCGGATCCCCCTTGACCCACATCTGCAAGTGAAAGAGGTGTTCCCCTTCCTTCGGTTCTTCTGGTTTGCTTGGTCGAACTTTGGTGGTAGTGATAGTGGCACTGGGTTCAACATCCATAATTTGCTTGACTTAGAATCAGAATCGACCTCTAACTTGGAAGCCTTCATATCAACCACGAGGGACTTCTTGGAGCAACATTCTTCGGTGTTGTACCAAGAAATTTTATTGTACTCACACCATTTTCCCATGTCCTTCTTCGTCTTCTCATTTCCCTTCTTGTGTTGTGTCTTGGACTGGTTGTCCTGAGGGAGACCACATTGACTTGGTCCCTTGTTGTGTGGGTTGGGGATGCCTCTGCCCTGCTTCAAATGTGAGGGGTTTGCAGATCCAAACTCTTGACGTTTCTGCTTAAATTTATGCTCGATCTTGACAACGTATCTATAAGTCGTTCCCAATGAGGTGATGTCCAGGAACTCCATTTCTATTTGAATGTATCTATGCAAATGTCTGCAGTATTTGACCACCGGATGATGCTTAGAGTCTTTGATACCCAATTTGGTGCATAGGGTATGGATTATATTGGTGAAATATGGTACTGTCTGGTAGCTTTCTTGACATAGGGTGGTCCATCTGGTGTACTGGTCCTCATAGATTCCAACAGGGTAGTATTGTTATTTAATGCAATCTCAGAAGGAATCCCATGTAGGGGCCACCACAAACATTGTATATTCCTCCACGACCCTTTTATCAGCGTAAGTATCCCACCAGTCTTTAACATGGGGAACGACCTTGAGGAGTGAAAAAGTGATATTTTCCCTATCGAAAAAATTATGGACCGAAAAATATCCTTCGAGAAGATTCAACCATTTATCTACAACATCTGCATCTATCAGTCCTTCAAATAATGAAATATCAAAATTTACCTGCACCTTGAAGGGGGTTCCATGGCTATTTGATGAAGATGCGTCTCCTATGGGAAACTGTCAAGGGATCTGCATGAAGTTGTCCATCATTTCATTCCTTTGTCACGCGATGGCTTCCTCAAGAAAAAAATTAATAGGATTTCTAGCTCCATCATCTTTCTTTTCGTCCCCCATGGGTTTTTGTCAGGCTAACCACGAACGATCTTGTAATGTCTCGATTGGTTTGAGTCCCAACTTCTTGTACCCAAATCTTGTCAGGGACATGCACGAAGAAAAATAAATGAGGAGCAGACCGCTCTGATACCACTGATCCATATTTAGGTGAGGAATGAACTGATTAAATGACTGAATACAATAAACACTGAGATATGAAGAATAACAAAAATATCCAGTGAACAATATCTTCTATTAAATAATGAAATAGGCTGAAATTGTAAAACTACAGAACTAAAACACTTGCTTGAATGGTGGTATCTATCTCTGAGAAGAGATGTGGTTGCTACATGCATCTGTCTGAGAAGAATGGATTACATTGAGCCTCTAGAGGATTTTTTGATAGTACTCATGAATGCCAAAACCCTAGACATCCAAAAACCTAACCCTAGAAGGTGCAACACCAAAAGTCATGTGGGACCTATGGGTAAGTTGGTGTAATTTGGTACCTCAACTTCCAAGGGTCGTAACTTTTGCATACGACATCCATTTTAGGCACGTGATATCCTGTTGGAAAGGTCTTCCAAATAGCTACACATTTCGTTGTCAAAATCTGACTAATTCTATAGTTTTATTGTGGTGAGCCAAAAAAACAACGTTTAGGGCCCCAAAATGGCTCTGGAAGTACAACAAGATGTGCTGACATGAAAACATACAAAATAAGCCAGTTGGATTAGGCAACAGGTCACCTGTATCCATCTAGAGGATGTGTTGGGATTCAGACAGTCCCATAAGTGTAAAACTTAGAATTACAAAGGAGTACAAAAAAACATGTTGAACAAGAAATAAAACACGAGGAGCTAGTTGGAATAGGTGGGTGGCCACCAATATCCACCCGGATCACCAGGAAAAGAAGACAAAGTATAAAGATTGAAGAAAGAACTATATGGATTAAAGCAAGCTCTGAGAGCTTGGTACAGTCGCATAAATTCCTATCTCACATAGAATGGATTTCAGAGAAGTGAAAATGAACCAATATTGTACATCAAATCAAATCAACAAGGTAATGTGTTAATTTTTTTTTTTATATGTTGATGATTTGATATTTATAGGTGATTTTGGCATAGAAGAATTCAATATAGTCATGAAGGATGAATTTGAAATCACTGATTCAGGGCTTATGAGATATTTTCTGAGAATAGAAGTGCACCAGTGCAAAACTGGCATATTTATCTCACAGTCCAAGTGTGCACATGAAATATTGAAAAGATTCAATATGGTGAATTCAAAAGTAGCACCAATACCTGTCATAATAGGATTGAAGCTAAGAAAGAAAGATAAAGGGCCAAGGTGGATCCTGTTAGCACTGAGAGTCACCCTCAGACTGCAAGAGGATAAGCCCAGTACCCATGAAAATAAAGTAAAAGGATTAAATGGTTTGAGAAGGTGGATCAGTGAGACTATAGAGAGAGGAAAAGATAACATAAGTCACTGCAGATCAGTTCGAGACCATTGGGCTATGGATTCATAAGTATCGTGGATAAGGAAGGCATTTAAACCACCTATCCGACAAAAGGATTAATGTGGTGATGAGGAGAAGAAGACATAAAATGTCTAGTGAACCATGAAAGATGGGTATGATAACAACAGATCCTCCATCATCTTAGGGATCCATAAATCAGAGATATTACATCCAGACAATGAGAAAAAAAGAGAAAATCTGACAAACCATGAAAGATGGGCATGATAGAAACAGAAACTCCATCGCCTCAGGAATCCATAAATCAGAGAGATTACATTCAGACAAGAAGGAAAACAAAGAAAATCTGACGAACCATGAAAGATGGGCATGATAGAAACAAAAACTCCATCGCCTCAGTAATCCATAAATCAGAGAGATTACATTCAAACAAGAAGGAAAACAAAGAGAATTTGATGAATCATGAATGATGGACATAATATCAATAGAAACTCTATCACCTCAGGAATCCATAAATCAGATAGATTACATTCAGACAAGAAGGAAAACAAAGAGAATCTGACGAACCATGAAATATGGGCATGATAGCAACATAAACTCCATTGCCTCAGGAATCCATAAATCAAAGAGATTACATTCAGACAAGAAGGAAAACAAAAATAGTGTGTAAACTAAGAAGACGGTCTGATAAAAACGATTCAAAGGAATCTTCAATAACATATATTTACAATCCAAGCCCTTGGGCATACAAACTGAAAAATTACAGAGCCCTTCTCTTGAAACTCACTCCACTCTCTAGCCTATGAAGAACACCCTCCTCCCCTTTACAAAATATTGAACTGATCGATTTATACTCAGATCAGTCCACCACTCCCAGGAGTGTGATCTGGCCATTCCATTCAAGGCCTTATGTCTGCACCTTCTTCTGTCAGACTGTGTGTGTATCCTCCTGTCAGACGCAAACTCAACTCAGCATGGGATTGTAGGAAAAATCATCCATCATGGTACCTCGGGCTGACAGTGTTGTTTCCACGACCAGATCCTCCATGCTTTCTACTTATGGAGTGAGTCAAGGTTTCAACCACCACTCCTTTTTCATTAAATGATCTCTCATTAGGATCAGGACGAGGCTCAACGCCTAGGGGGCCACCAAGTATTACTCTTGGATTTGACGCTATATAAGCACGTGATTGTGGGGTTGTCAAAGGAGGTTTGGATTCACACTGCTTTTGATCCCGTAATCCACCACCTTTCGCCACGTAGCTATTTTGTTATACCACGGTTTCAATTGTGGGACCGCTAAAAAATTTAATCGTTTGAGCATGTTTCGTCCCTACAATGAAGCGTGATCGTCGATCTAGTCGCAATTTGCGATCTGGGAAAGCCCCACTTTTTTTTCCATGTGCCGCTCTTGGATGGACGTTGATTCTTGCTGCGGAGATCAACGACTCACAATTACTTCGGGAGTTCGGGCTTCGGGCCTTTCCAATCCATAGCTCTTACAATCCTTTGAAGTGTCGAATTCTCGAAGTGTGAGATCTGGTGACGTGTGTCCTCTTGATCTGGATGACCGAGATTTACTTCAAGATTTCGGGCTCCGGGCCTTTTTCTCCTGTTTGCTTGTGCAATTATCTGAAGTGTTGAATTCCTGAAGTGTGAGATCTGGTGACGCATGGCCTCTTGATCTGGACGACCGAGATTTACTCTGGGAGTTCGAGCGTCGAGCCTTCTCTTATGCTTTCTCGCGCAATCCTATGAAGTGTCGAATTCTCGAAGTGAGAGATTTGGTGATGCATGGCCTTTTGATTTGGACGATCGAGATTTACTTCAAGACCTTTAGGACTTCGGGGATTTTGATGATACTATTGCCAAGATAAACGGTCCTTGTTGGTTTGAGATCAATGGTCCACAATTATTTCGGGAGTTCGGGCTTCAACTCTTTGAGACTTTTCAATGCACAATTCTTACAATCCTTCGAAGTGTCGAATTTACGAAGTGAGAGATCTGCCTCCACGTGTCCTCTATATTTGGATGACCGAGATTTACTTCGGGAGTTCGAGCTTCAGGAGTTTTCTTCTGCTTTCTCGCATAATTCTTCGAAGTAAATCTTCCGAAGTACGAGATCTGCCAACACGTGTCCTTAACCTCCAATGGCTCAGATTTACTTCGGGACTTTGGCTCCTCTGTCAAGTCATTAATCCTTTCGCAACTTTGAAATCCTGACCGCCCGAGAGCCGTTGATCCAAACTGATTATGGGATCTCCACCGCTGAAAATAAAACTTGCTTGTTGGTGATTCAAGCGCGAAATGGACTCCTTTGAATGCTGTGCTTTTTGTTCAAGGCTGATATATGAGTAGACCATGGATTTGGTCGTCCTGCGACCTTTTGATAGCTATATGTGATAACAGATCCCACACTGTTTAAAAGACTCGTAGGTAGTCTTATGTATCTAACAACGACAAGACCTAATATTATGTATGGAGTGATTCTAATTTCAAGGTTCATGGAAACACCAAAATAATCACATTGGAAGGCAGGAAAGAGGATATTGAGATATGTGAATGGAACAGAATATTTTGGCATTAAGTACTCAACTTCAGAAGATTTCAAACTCATTGGATACACTGACAGTGATTGTGGAGGCAACATTGATGACAGGAAAAGTACCTCTGGGTACACATTTTATTTTGGAACAGGTATAGTATCATGGGCATCAAGGAAGCAACCCATAGTGACATTTTCTTTAGCAGAAGTAGAGTACATCGTACCTACAACCATAGCTTGTCAAGCAGTATGGATGAGAAGGATGTTAAAAGAATTGTTGCAGGAACAACATGAACCAACAACAGTATTATGTGGCAACAATTCAACCATCATGTTATCAAAGAACCATGTGTTTCACAAGAAAACCAAGCACATTGATACAAGATATCATTTTATCAGAGAATTGATGAACAATAAAGAGATCTGTTTAGAATTTTGTAGGTCAAAAGAAAAAAAATGCAAACATTTTCACAAAGGCTTTAGCAAGAGATGAATTTCATCATCTGCACAGTAATCTAGGAGTCCACACAATAACAAATGAGTGACAGTAAAATGATAAACTCAATTTTTGATGTAATTTTCTTTTGTAATCCCACCTACTTATAATTAAGGGGGAGTGTTGGAAATTGTAATTACAAGTCGGTGAGATCTTTATGTCACCACCGATTTGTCTATCAGTCAATATGTCAGTAGCCAAATTGTCAGTCAGACAGTGTGACAGTCTGCAAGTGCAAAGTCACACGTTTACTAAAAAGTCAGTCGACCAGTGGTGAAGTTATAAATAGAGTCGATCTCTATCTTCTCAAGTTCAGTTAAGTGGTTGAAGAGTCAGTCTAATTAATCGTAGTGTTTAATGTTAGGTCGGTCTTAGCTTTTGTAGGAAGTCTCATTCGAAGTCTATAAGTCCAAGTCTCTTAGTTAGTTGCATAATGCACAATGTTGAGAGTAGAGCAATAAAGAGAGGTAGAGAGAACAACCAAGATCCAGTAGCAACTGAGGAGTGTAAGAAGTCCGAGTCTGTAAATTCAGTAAAAGAAGTCATTGGAGTCGAAGCTCATCTCTCTCATTATATTTTGTATTCGCGCACTGCACCGAAGTTCATTAATATCAAGCATTTGTGTATTGCCAAGTTTTTTGTCCTATTTCTGAGTTTATGTGCTAATCATAACACTATGTTATTCCACATTCATAAGTCATTTCATTAAGTGTGTGTATTCACAGCGCACAAGAAACTGAGTAGTTTGTGCATTACATAGTATTTTGAGAACTTTGTCGCATATTCTGTTTGATGCGCGGTATTTTGAAATTGTGTTGTGCAGAGTAGACTGTGTGCATCCTGTCGATCCAAGATCTGGTATCAGAGCATAAGTTTTCTTTGAGCACTCACGCATTGGATCTGATCTTCCCTTCAACAGCTAAGGAATGCATATTAGAATTGGTTTAAAGGGATGATCAATGCCTAGCAATCATAATGTGTTCGAGTTAATTAGCTCATTAACCAACGATATTGAAGGAATTGGTAAAATGTCTATTTCATGAAAAATTCTTTGTTTATAGTTCTTTCAATCAATTTTGTCTAAAATTTAGGTAGAAATTGTTGTATTGAATTTGTATAATTGAAAAGTAATTTTAGCATGTCCCTATTTGTGAGGATAAAAAAATCTATTTATTCGTTCAAACATATAATTTGAACAATAGAAAATAAAAAATCTATTTATTCATTCAAAAATATAATTTGAAAAATAGAAAATGACAATTTCACATACACCTATATCACCGTATCTAACACGTATTCGTCGAGATCAACGCGTTTTTGTGCACTGGCGACGCTGTATGATGATGTCATTGATTCGACTTCTCGTGTGTAATATTCAGGGCAGTACTCAATCGTGATGTGACCTGTGCCCGGCAGAATTTAAAATAGAAAGGTTAATCTATTAGTCAATTATGTTTCATTTCCGAAGATCAAATTTGAAGGATAGAGTTGAGTTTTATTTCAGTTTGAAGGATTATTATATAATAATGTTAAAATGCCAACCTAAAACATATTATATTTTTTTTTGAGAAGACAGTTTTTTATATAATAATGATATATTTATTTAGAAAATGTTATTTAAAGAATCTATCATTCACACTTTCATATTGGAAATATATTTATATTTTATAAATTTTCAAAAATTAGATGTGCATTATGCAATCTTTTAATATAAGTGTAAA
The DNA here is from genome assembly GCA_000966675.3 of Picea glauca. Taxonomy (NCBI): domain Eukaryota; kingdom Viridiplantae; phylum Streptophyta; class Pinopsida; order Pinales; family Pinaceae; genus Picea; species Picea glauca. Next base: position 92,149 of record JZKD02S2141442.1, read on the forward strand.
AACAAGTTGATTATATGGGAGAATGGTTCTAAAGTAAGGTAATTAATATAAGAGAATGAATTTATTTTATCATATAAATCTTAAAGGGAAGCAATATAAAGTTTAATTTAATATAGAAGAAGCTCATATATTAGCGAATACAATAGAATAATTCTCATTGTGCTACTTTAAGAAGTTTATGTGGGCAATTTTAGAACTACTGTGCCAATATATCTAGTAATAGCAACTAGATATTAGGGTAGTAGAAAAGCAACATGCATAAGGAGGAAAAGAAGCATGGAGCGCATGCAGAAAAACCTAACCATGTTAGGGTTAGGGTTATGGTTTTGGAAAAGAATGTAATGGCTATAAGACAATAGAGTATTATAAATAAAAATCTAGGAGGTTGAAGTAGGGGTTTTTGTTATTTTTGTTGATTTTTGTTCAATTGGTTATTGGTTGATAAGGAGAGGAGATATAGTGTGGAGTCGAACAAGTTAGTTTTTTAGGGTTAGGTCACAGGTTGTGGAGCTTGGTGTGATCTATTCCACCTCACATAGGGTAATTACCCTCCTTTTTATTGTAACCCTAAAGATGTAATGCACACAATGCAGATTTTGCAAAAGAATGAATAAAAGAGCAGAAGAGACAGAACTTTATGGACGTATCCCCGGGGGGGGGGGTGAAAAGATTGTTTGGATGTTATTCTATATATCTATTAAAGAATGAATGGTTAAATCTAATTTTAACAACATGCATGCGTATTTTAATGATGAATGAATCCTAGAATTAGATGAATGAATAATGATGTTGATGCATAAGGAAAATAACTAGCAGACAGTCCCAATCCCTTCCTTTACTACAAACACCTGAGTATTTCAATCCCCCATAAATCTATCTCGGGTGAGACTGCGTTGTGCACTTTGTGCGCAACGTTTCCTTCTAGTTTACCAGGAGGGACGATAGTTTTGAGGTTTTTGTTGGAAACCTATTGAGATCATAACCTAGGTCATCCCAAGCATCCAACAAATGGTTATGTTGCCGGTTGGAACTGCACAGGATTGAGTGGAAGGGATCCGTTGAAGAAAAACATGGAGAATGAAAGTATAGAAGGAAATGTTCATTCCATGGAATCCAATGAAGGCGGAGATTGAAATATGGTTAAGGACAAAGGAAATCGAGCTTGGGAAATAGGACAATATAAACCCTAAATTTACACCTTGCAAATATCTCGACAAATATGTTTTAGCGACTTACATGAGGTATTTTTCTATGAATTCCTGCATCTGTTGTAGGAGTGGTTATTAAGGTTGAAGGAAAACCATCCTACGAATCAGATCAGATAGCTAGAGTGGCATTCGGTGGACATCGTGTAGTCACAACAAGTCAATAATAAATTTACGCGCGCAATATATTTTTGGTTAGACAATATTATTGCAAGGTTTATCACTGAATTTACAGTTGATACCACGAAGTCGTACACTGCCATAGAGTAGGATTTTTTGAAGGGACCCAGAGTTAGGTACATCAGATCACTATATACTTTTATCAAGATTTTATTGTATGAAAAAGGTGTGATGACCATGGAATCATACGACTAAACTTCCCTGTGCACATGGGGGAAGGGGGGAAGCACTGACAAGAGTTTAAGATATGGACAAGGAGATGGATAAGGGGAAGTAGAAGGAGTCATGGACCCAATCATGATGGATGAGGACCAAACAAAGAAGATAATGGAAAAATCTAGAAAGACATTCAGTGGTAGACCTTACCAATATAAGATGAATAACAAAAAGAGGGCCATAATTGACAAAGAGGGCTTGGCGAGTGATGAAGAAGAGGTAGAGGATCTTGGGTTGTGGAGTAGATTTATGAAATCACGTGTGCAACATATGAGAGAAAAAAAATAGGTCCAGATTCAGGAACATAAGGCATAACTCCAGTCCATATCACAGTCAGTGTGGAACCTACAACCCCATGTGTAACTAATACACCTGAAAGAACACCAAGTTTTAGAAAACCGAATTTTAGTAGAAGAGGAGCATCAGGTTAGGGGTCCAATCAAGGACAACCAACTAGGGGAGAAAGTTCAGGAAGTAGGATTAAATTATCTACACCGTGCAGAGGTAGTAGTTCAAAATAGTTCAAAATGGCAGGACTAGATTCCACCATTAGATTACTAGAGTTTCGGGGCGAGGCATTAGAAGACCTTGAAAAACATCTATTTATCTGTGAAAATATCTGGGATGAAAGGAAGATAACAGGTGAGGATATAAAAGTCACGCAATTAGCTATAACACTCAGAGACCACAAGATGGACTGCTACATGATCCTTGATGTAATAAGTCCACAAGGAGCACCAAAGACCATCACATAGGTGAAAAAGCTAATGGTAAACGATTTTCAGAATCCAAGCTCAGAAGACTAGTACATGAATGAAATGATTGAAATCATGCAAAAACCAGGTGACTCTATCTGGGAGATTGATCAAAGGTTCAAACATCTGAAAGGTAAGTTGAAGTATTATATTACTGACATGCAACACATGAAGTTATTTTTGAAATCACTACTACCACACTTGAAGTATCCATTGAGACAAAAAAACTTCCAAAATTCGGCAAAGGCCCTCCAATCAGCCCTACAACTGAAAGAAAATTAGTATCAATAGACAGATCCAACAATAGAGGAGTTGAAAGAAGATCTGAAGAATCTGACATTTCAATTGAACCCGAATAAGAGGAAAGAGAAGAGAGAATGTGTTTGGTGTACGTTATGCAGGACAAAATGACATCATAAGAATGAATGTCAAACCTTTGCACAATACTTGGCACTAGGGGTTCCAAACCTCTTTCCAATAGGAGGACCATGGTGTGAGATTTGTAAGACACATGGGTATGATCCATATCATTTGCCAATGATGCAGAAGTATAATACAATGCCAAAAAGTTTGTACTATGATTTAAAAAAATCAGTGGGTCAAGATGATAAGGACTGTAGAATGCTAGAATTAATGAGAGAAAGGAATTTAGACACCTATAGGGTGCAAACAGAGATGATGACGGGCCAAGCTGCACCAAAATTCAATAATGTGCAACCAAAATTCAATCCCACGCAACCACAATACAAGAATGTGCAGCCAAAGTATATTCCCATGTAGTGTAACCAGGTACCCCAATACAATGCACCACAAGGAGATAGAGGTGGATTAAGAGGTGTAGGCCGAGGGAGAGGAGGATTTGGATGATGCAAAGGACCATTAGTCTGCCATAATTGTCAACAACCAGGACATTATGCAAGAGACTTTCCACTTCCACCTATGACATGTATGTATTGTTTCACAGTAGACCATGACACGAAATATTTCCCAACACTATCGGGAAAAATATAGGAAAAAAAGGAACCAGAACAATTGGAATGTCTCATGGATTTCTACAGAAGCCGGGGATGATGGGAAAAAAATCAATATAGTTACTCGAGGAGGATCCAAGACAGGAGCTGATGCAACAAAACAAGATCCAGCTCAACACCAGTGGGTTAAGAAGAACGTTGAGCCACATAATCATTTTCACACTCGGAAATAAAATGAAACATTTAAGGAGGCCATATAGGAGATTCTAAAAGAGAGCATTGCATCTATATCAATTGCACAACAAATTCAAGATCCACCAATGTATGAGATGCCATATTCAATGGATCACACCAGCAAAGGAAAACCTTTAGAGAAAGTAAGTAACATAAAGACTCTTTTGCAATCTTGTGTTAAGTTATTGAATGATCCATCATCCATTAAGGTCTTAAAGAATTTGCTGGAAAGATGAAACACAAAAGTAGAAGGGAATTTAGAGAAGAAGATAGTCAATCATATCCATACAAGAAGAAGAACAAGTAGGGAATTCAGGATAAATGCCAACATTGGGGATTTCAATATGGGAGATATCATACTTGATTTAGGCTCTGAAGTAAACATTTTACCTAAGAAGACATGGCAATGTATGGGGGAACCCAAATTAGGATATTCACCTGTCTAGTTGAAACTATCAAATCAACATAGAGTTTTACCAATTGGAAGAATTAAAGGTGTGACAGTAGACTTGGACATAGTGTGCATTGTGGCAGATTTTGAAGTGATAGAGATAGTAGATGGAACTACACCCTACCCATCATTACTTGGATTGGACTAGGAATTCGATAACCAGGATGTGATCAACCTGAAGACAAGGAAAAATGAA
>JZKD02S2141442.1:96406-123758 GCA_000966675.3 Picea glauca
AATCGTGATGTGACCTGTGCCCGGCAGAATTTAAAATAGAAAGGTTAATCTATTAGTCAATTATGTTTCATTTCCGAAGATCAAATTTGAAGGATAGAGTTTCATTTCATTTTGAAGGATTATTATATAATAATGTTAAAATGTCAACCTAAAACATATTATATTTTTTTTTTGAGAAGACACTTTTTAAAATAATAATGATATATTTATTTAGAAAATGTTATTTAAAGAATCTATCATTCACACTTTCATATTGGAAATATATTTATATTTTATAAATTTTAAAAAATTAGATGTGCATTATGCAATCTTTTAATATAAGTGTAAAAACAAGTTGATTATCTGGGATAATGGTTCGAAAGTAAGGTAATTAATATAAGAGAATGAATTTATTTTATCATATAAATCTTAAAGGGAAGCAATATAAAGTTTAATTTAATATAGAAGAAGCTCATATATTAGCGAATACACCACAATATTTTTCATTGTGGTACTTTAAGAAGTTTATGTGGGCAATCTTAGAACTATTGTGCCAATATATCTAGTAATAGCAACTAACATGTGCTTCTATAAATATATCCTAATATAATATAATTTTATAGAAGAATGCCATGCATAGAAGATATTTTAATTAAGTGTTGGAAATATATTTTAATATAACATTTCATAGAAGAAGAATATATGTTCATGTATTTTTATGCCATAATTTGAGCTCATTAGAATGATTAGAGATTGTGAAGGGTTATTCATAATTTGAGCTCATTAGAATGATTAGAGATTGTGAAGGGGTATTTATGAGATTTTGAGATTAATAAGGTTTTGGTTAATATTTTGTTTTTTTGGAAATATTCAAAAAATTTATTTTCTTATTGTAACTATGTTTCAGGATGAGATTCATTATTGATTTAATATTGATTTTTCATGAAACATATATTAATTAAGTTTCTACTTTATTAAAAATAAGATTATTAAACTACTTACAACTCTACTTGTAAAACAGGTCAACACATATCATTTACAAAACAAATATTGAAAAACAAAATTTCACTTGAAAAATATTTTATTCTTACCTATGCATTAAGAAACTTTTGTTGATACTCAACACCAACTACTACTTGAAAGATGCATATTCTTTTGCGAACACTTCCTGTTTGCTTTCCGTTGTTACTAAAATTTAAGGTTATAACTCATCCTCCTTCCAGATTACATCAAAAAACTTGAAAGGAGCAGTTGATATATAAAGAGAAAACTAGAGAATGGTCAAAGTAGTCTTATTGGTTGATGAATAAATAATAGTCTAAATATTATATTTTATTGAGCTTCATAACACTTAACATGTCTCTACAAAAACCACTAGACAATCGTGGCTATGTGTCTCACATTTTATGCAACATTATTTTTCCTTTCTTGGTTTTCCAAAATAATTAATTTCGAGATATGTGTAATTGCATGCTCCATTTAATAATAATTTCTCATCCCTATTGATATCCTTTCAACTACTAAAGACACATGAATCTAAGAGTACTTCATAATCCCTATCTTAGTGAAATCAATGATCATGTTGTAAGTATTATCATGTCAAACAAAGTCTTTTGAGAAAGTTTCACAATTAATATAATGTCCAATGTTGATACAAAGAGTAAACATTGAGACTAATGGTAAAAGGGGTATGAATGTACATTATGGAAAATTAGTATAATGTGGTTGCAAATGGAGTCAACGTCACCATTATCGCTTACCAATTTCTCTCTATTTTCAAGTCTTTATTCTTAAATTTTTATTGACCAGTTAGAGAAGTGATTACCTTTTGATTGCAATGATGTACAATGATCCTCACTTCATAATTAACAATAATTTGTTTATGATTTTAAATTCCTTTTGCAAGGGGAGTATTCAATGGCCCTTGTTGTAGGGGCTAGTCGACCCTATTGACTAGACCCGACGATCCACTAAGAACTAGTCGGGCGACTAACATAGTTAGAAGTAGAGGTCAGTCGAAGTATCTGTTAACTTACCGACCCAGGCAATTAAGTAGTTACAACTACCCGAAAGAGGTATAAATAGACAAGCACATGAATGCTCAGATAGCTTCATGTGGGAGGTTATATGCAATTGTGTTGTATTGTTCTATCATATAATAAGAGTAATGTTCTTTGGTCTATCATTACTTGTGTATGTATTTATCTATGTCTATGTGTATGCATGTATTTCTATTATGTCTATGTAAGGATCTACCGGTAACTCTCCCTATTTTCCCCTAAATTACAACATTGGTTTCATTGTCGGTAGTACTGAACTTGGGCATGTAGAAGTGTATATAAATGTTAACTCTACAAGACATACGCGATTGGTGGGAGCGAAAAATTGATAACTACATAAGAAAATACACAAGAAGGAATAACCTCTCACTAGCCGAAGCACGGTCATGGTTATTTTCATAGATGCACAAAAGATTCCTTGAAGTTATCCCATAAGAATTATTTCAGCACATTAATAGATTAGGTGATGTGTAATCTGACACTCGATGAGAAGTTAGGCCTAAAGTTGACAAACGGAGGAAGAAAAAATATGCACGACTGGCTCGAAAGAATTATCGAAGATTATATTTTGGAACAAGTTATTGAAGATCGGATGTCTCTTGACAAAACAAAAGAAAACTTCTACACTAAATTGCATGACAAATTTTTCTGCACGATTCCGACACTTCTTCATAAATTCCTCCTCGAAAAGGGATCCGATGACATCATCGAATATCGACCAAGATTAGGCAGACTGTTACCAAATAGTAACTTCCAAGAAAGAGATGAAAAGTGGGAAGCATTTCTTGATGCAATGTGCAAAGATACAAGACAATCCTGGGACTACTTCTTGAAGAAATAAATATGGCCAACACTACCGACGTAGAGTAATTTGGGTCGGCAATGGGGGGTCGGTTCAAACTATGAGATGTCATAAAACAAGAAGTAGTGTTTCCCAAGCCTAATTTTTTTCAAGAGGGAAGCAAGCCCATAAGCAATCCACAGATATCTCGAAAACAAAATGGGATAAAAGGAAACATAAAAGATAAGAAATTTGTAACCAATGGAACAATACAAGTTGAATAGAAAGATGTTTGGGGAGGGCCAGCTTGACAGAGAGCATGAGCAGTCTGAGTCAGACAGAGATTGACCAGGTTTGGAAATAGCAGAAGCCGCAGTGACACCCGAAAAAATCAACGACCCACAACTAAACATCCATCAACTGGATGATGAACCAGAAAGTATGGAATGCGAAGAATCTGGACCAGATTTACATAATTCTCCCACATAGGAAACTAGTCTATGGATAAGAGAATTTCTCCAACAAGACTGCAGATCGATGACCAATCTATAAGATTATTGTACAGAACATACAACCATGGAAACCTATGTGAAGCATTGGTTGTCGAGCCAAAGAGAAATGAATTCGACAATATGATTATCCAAATTAAGGATCTCACTGTTGGAACAAGCCTATTTTGGGAGAAGAAAGTCTATTTTGGGTGTAGGCCTATTTTTGGAGAGAAAGATCTATTTTTGGAGCATGCACCGTAGGTAGCAGAAAATCAACATGCAGAAAAATGTAACCATGTTAGGGTTATGGTTTTGGAAAAGAATGTAATGGCTATAAGAAAATAGAGTAGTATAAATAAAGACCTAGGAGGTTGAAGTAGGGGTTTTTGTTATTTTTGTTGATTCTTGTCCAATTGGTTACTGGTTGATAAGGATAGGAGATATAGTGTGGAGTCGAATAAGTTAGTTTTTTAGGGTTAGGTCACAGGTTGTGGAGCTTGGTGTGATCTATTCCACCTCACATAGGGTAATTACCCTCCTTTTTATTGTAATCCTGAAGATGTAATGCACACAATGCAGATTTTGTAGAAGAATGAATAAAAGAGCAGAAGAGATAGATCTTTGTGGACGTATCCCCAGGGGGGTGAAATGATTGTTTGGATGTTATTTTATGTATCTATTAAAGAATGAATGGTTAAATCTAATTTTAACAACATGCATACGTATTTTAATGATGAATGAATCCTAGAATTAGACGAATGAATAATGATGTTGATGCATAAGGAAAATAACTAGAAGACAATCCCAATCCCTTCCTTTACTACAAACACTTGAGTATTTCAATCCCCCATAAATCTATCTCGGGTGAGACTACATTGTGCACTTTGTGCATAGCCTTTCCTTCTAGTTTACCAAGAGGGACGATAGTTTTGAGGTTTTTGTTCGAAACCTATTGAGATCATAACCTAGGTCATCCCAAGCATCCAACAAATGGTTATGTTGCCGGTTGTAATTGCACAGGATTGAGTGGAAGGGATCTATTGAAGAAAAACATGGAGAACGAAAGTATAGAAGGAAATGTTCATTCCATGGAATCCAACGAAGGCGGAGATTGAAATATGGTTAAGGACAAAGGAAATCGAGTTTGGGAAATAGGACAATATAAACCCTAAATTTACACCTTGCAAATATCTCGACAAATATTTGTTTAGCGACTTACATGAGGTATTTTTCTATGAATTTCTGCATCTGTTGTAGGAGTGGTTATTAAGGTTGAAGGAAAACCATCCTATGAATTAGATCAGATAGCTAGAGTGGAATTCGGTGGACATCGTGTAGTCACAACAAGTCAATAATAAATTTACGCGCGCAATATATTTTTCGTTAGACAATATTATTGCAGGGTTTATCACTGAATTTACAGTTGATACTGCAAAGTTGTACACTGCCATAGAGTAGGATTTTTTGAAGGGACCCAGAGTTAGGTACATCGGATCACTATATACTTTTATCAAGATTTTATTGTATGAAAAAGGTGTGATGACCATGGAATCATACGACTAAACTTCCCTGTGTGCGTGGGGGAAGGGGGGAAGCACCGACAAGAGTTTAAGATATGGACAAGGAGATGGATAAGGGGAAGTAGAAGGAGTCATGGACCCAATCATGATGGATAAGGACCAGACAAAGAAGATAATGGAAAAATCTAGAAAGACGTTCAGTGGTAGACCTTACCAATATAAGATGAATAACAAAAAGAGGGCCATAATCGACAAAGAGGGCTTGGCGAGTGATGAAGAAGAGGTAGAGGATCTTGGGTTGTGGAGTAGATTGATGAAACCATGTGCACAACATATGAGAGAAAAAAAATAGGTCCAGGTTTAGGAACAAAAGGCATAACTCCAGTCCATATCATAGTCAGTGTGGAACCTACAACCCCATGTGTAACTAATACACCTGAAAGAACACCAAGTTTTAGAAAACTGAATTTTAGTAGAAGAGGAGCATCAGGTCAGGGGTCCAATCAAGGACAACCAACTAGGGGAGAAAGTTTAGGAAGTAAGATTAAATTGTCTACACTACGTAGAGGTAGTAGTTCAAAATAGTTCAAAATGGCAGGACTAGATTCCACCATTAGATTACTAGAGTTTCGGGGCGAGTCATTAGAAGACCTTGAAAAACATCTATTTATCTGTGAAAATATTTGGGAAGAAAGGAAGATAAAAGGTGAGGATATAAAAGTCACGCAATTAGCTATAACACTCAGAGACCGCAAGATGGACTGCTACATGAGCCTTTATGTAATCAATCCACAAGGAGCACCAAAGACCATCACATAGGTGAAAAAGCTAATGGTAAATGATTTTCAAAATCCAAGCTTAGAAGACCAGTACATGAATGAAATGATTGAAATCATGCAGAAACCGGGTGACTCTGTCTGGGAGATTGATCAAAGGTTCAAATGTCTGAAAGGTAAGTTGAAGTATTATATTACTGACATGCAACACATGAAGTTATTTTTGAAATCACTACTACCACACTTGAAGTATCCATTGAGACAAAAACACTTCCAAACTTAGGCAGAGGCCCTCCAAGCAGCCCTTCAACTGAAAGAAAATCAGTATCAACGGACAGATCCAACAATAGAGGAGTTGAAAGAGGATCTGAAGAATCTGACATTTCAATTGAACCCGAATAAGAGGAAAGAGAAGAGAGAATTTGTTCGGTGTACGTTATGCAGGACAAAATGACATCATAAGAGTGAATGTCAAACCTTTGTGTAGTACTTTGCAGTAGGGGTTCCAAACCTCTTTCCAACAGAAGGACCATGGTGCGAGATTTGTAAGACACATGGGCATCATCCATATCATTTTCCAATGATGCAGAAGTATAATACAGTGCCAAAAAGTTTGTACTATGATTTAAGAAAATCAGTGGGTCAAGATGATAAGGACTGTAGAATGCTAGAATTAATGAGAGAAAGGAATTTAGACACCTATATGGTGCAAGCAGAGATGATGACGGGCCAAGATGCACCAAAATTCAATAATGTGCAACCAAAATTCAATCCCATGCAACCATAATACAAGAATGTGCAACCAAAGTATATTCCCATGTAGTATAACCAGGTACCCAAATATAATGCACCACAAGGAGATAGAGGTGGATTAAGAGGTGTAGGCCGAGGTAGAGGAGGATTTGGATGATGCAGAGGGCCATTAGTCTGCCATAATTTTCAACAACCAGGACATTATGCAAGATATTTTCCACTTCCACCTAAGACATGTATGTATTGTTTCACAGTAGACCATGACACGAAATATTTCCCAACACTATTGGGAAAAATACAGGAAAAAAATGAACTAGAACAATTGGAATGTCTCATGGATTTTTGCAGAAGTCGGGGATGATGGGAAAAAAATCAATATAGTTACTCGAGGAGGATCCAAGACAGGATTTGATGCAACAAAACAAGATCCAGATCAACACCAGTGGGTTAAGAAGAACGTTGAGCCACATAATCATTTTCACGCTCGGAAAGAAAAGGAAACATTTAAGGAGGCCATATAGGAGATTCTAAAAGAGAGCATTACATCTATATCAATTGCGCAACAAATTCAAGATCCACCAATGTACGAGATGCCATATTCAATGGATCACACCAGCAAAGGAAAACCTTTAGAGAAAGTAAGTAACATAAAGACTCTTCTGCAATCTTGTGTTAAGTTATTGAATGATCCATCATCTATTAAGGTCTTAAAGAATTTGCTGGAAAGATGAAACACAAAAGTAGAAACGAATTTAGAGAAGAAGATAGTCAATCATATCCATACAAGAAGAAGAACAAGTAGGGAATTCAGGATAAATGCCAAAATTAGGGATTTCAATATGGGAGATATCATACTTGATTTAGGCTTTGAAGTAAACATTTTACCTAAGAAGACATGGTAATGTATGGGGGAACCCAAATTAGGATATTCACTTGTCTAGTTGAAACTATCAAATCAACATAGAGTTTTACCAATTGGAAGAATTAAAGGTGTGATAGTAGACTTGGACAGAGTGTGCATTGTGGTAGATTTTGAAGTGATAGAGATAGTAGATGGAACTACACCCTACCCATCATTACTTGGATTGGACTAGGAATTCGATAACCAGGATGTGATCAACCTGAAGACAAGGAAAAATGAATTTTGAATAAGGTGAGTATAGAGTGATTGCACTATTGGATTCTTCAGAAGGAGAAAGGTTTATAGAGGAGACATGTTTGGACTTGGAATAAATAAATCAATTATATAGGGCTACTACATGAGAAGAATATTATGTCAACTTAACTGCAGATGGGGTACTTAGATGGAGAAGAATTACATCATGTGCCTCAGACTCAGACATAGATATGGAAAACTAGTAGCAGAGACTACATGAAGTCTACACAAGGAGGTGTGCAAGAATAGAATGCGTAGTAAGGTGGGTTGGTATAAAGATAAGGGAACCTCCCACTTTTCATGGGTTGAATGACTTAGAAGAATTCTTGACAAATTATGAGAAGGAGTTTTTGGAAAATTAGAGGTTGTTATCCTTGGATATTGCACTCAAGGCAACACCTTCTATATTATGGGGTGTGCACAAAGAAACAATTCAGGATTGGTAGCAGTGTAAAATGTTACTGCGCATTATATTTTGCACATAATAGGGGAGCAATAAATTCTAGAACTATGATGGGAAAGGAAGACCAATTGAGAACCTACAGAAATGAAAAACAAAATGAAGGTTGAAACCACCAGAGGAATGGCCTCATTACCTCATTCATACATTGGAAGGGATACTAGGAAACTAGTACATAGACTAGGAGATGCACAAAGGCACTACAAAATGGACAATATTATAACAATTTTTTGTGGTAATTACTTTCTCATTTGAGAATGGGAACCCCAATGTTGATTCATATATGAATCTAATACAGGGAATGATATTTTTTGAGGAACCTGAGGTGGATATTATAACAGAATATTAGCAGAAGAACATATAGACAGTCAAAGATTTACTCTCATGTTATCATGTTGTAGAGGAAGCACTAGATGATGATGATCCACACAACATTAAAATAACATAGATTGAAGGAGAGAGAGAGAGGTGGAAGGCCAATCTCTGGATTCAGATGCATTTGTTGCACCAATCAAGGTCAATAAAGTTAACATTGGGACAAAAGAAAACCCTAAAATGGAAAGCATTGGAGACTACAGGGATGAGAAGACATTAGAAAGGATAACAAAGTTATTGTGCGAATATAGTGACTTGTTCCCCAAAACATTTACAGAGATGAAAGGAATAGAAGGTGAGTTATGTGAGATGAAGATACCCCTAAAACTAGATGCTAGGCCTATCATATAGAGACCTTATAGGACGAATCTAGTGTATAAGAAGAAAATGAAAGAAGAAATTGACTGAGTGTTTGAAGTTGGTATCATAGAACCAATGGAGGAATTTGAATGGATCAGTCCCATGGTAGTCAAGGAAAAGAAGCAAGGAGGGATACAAATTTGTGTAGATATAAGAAAATCAAATGATTCTTGCTTACATGATCCTTTCCCTACCCCTTTTACAGATGAGTTCTTAAAGAATGTGGGAAGCCAGGAAACATATTTATTCACAGATGGATTCTCAGGTTATCATTATATCAAAATAGCTTCAAAGGATATGCATAAGATTACATTTGCTACAGAATGGGGATCCTACCAATATACAAGTATTCCCTTTGGATTGAAGAATGGACTAGCCATGTTTTCAAGGGTGTTCATAGATGCTTTTAAAGATTTCATACATAAGATATTAGAAGAATATTTGTATGAATGGACTACTTTTAGTCTTTTGAAAGATCATGTGGAAGTCCTAAGACAAATGTTGGAAATATGTAGGCAATTTTAGATCTCATTAAACATCAAGAAATGCATTTTCAACACACCTTTTGGGATATTGTTGGGACATATAATGTGCACACAGGGTTTAATGGTTGACCCTGTTAAGATTGTTGTAATTATGAACTTAATACCACTAAAGTAAATGTTCTATTTAAGAGCCACACTTGGACATACATGGTACTATAGAAAGTTTATCAAGGGGTATGCACAGATTACTGCATCGATGGAAAAAATGTTGAAGAAGGACACAAAATTTTAGTGGAATGAGGACTGTCAGCAGGGATTGGATACCTTGAAAGAGAATATGGTGACATCACCTATATTAATGTTTCCATATTGGGAAAATGCATTTCATGTGCATGTAGATGCATCGATAATAACACTTGGAGAAACTCTAGTGTAGCCAGGAGAAGGGGACTTATATCATCCTATAGACTTTGCAAGAATGAAGTTATCAGAATCTGAGTAGAGTTACAACACCATAGAAAGAGAAGGCCTAGCCATGTTATATGAAATTCATAAATTCAAACATTACTTGCTGGGAAAATGTTTTAAAATGTTCACAGATCATTATGCCCTCAAATATCTAGTCAACAAGCCAATGTTGGGGGGGAGAATCTTTAGATGGTTGTTATTGTTACAGGAATTTGATTTTGAAGTAATAGTAAAACCATGGAAGTTGAATGCAGGACCAGATCACTTGTCAAGGATAACCAATGGAGAAGAACCTACTAACTTAGAAGACAAATTCCCTGATGAAAAAATATTTTCAGTATAGATAGTTTATGGGTACTTCACTAATGTCATTGAATTCTTGAGTACAAGAGTTTCCCCAAAGGAGTTTAGTACCACGCAGGAGAAAAATCTGGTAGTCAGAGCTACAGACTATCAACTCATTGTAGTTCATTTATACAAGATGGGTGAATACAAAACCTTTATAAGGTGTGTATTGGAACATGAATGATCCATGGTTTTAGTAGAAGCTCATGAAGGTATAGCTGGAGGACACTATGCAGGAAAATATACCACACAAAAGGTATTGCGTGCAGGTTTATAGTGGCCAACAATTCATAAATATGTGAAGGAATATTGCCAGAACTGTGATGTCTGTCAAAAAGTGGGAAAACCCAACAGGGGGGATGAAATTCCCCTAAGACCCCAAGTAACTCTTCAGGTATTTGACAAGTGGGAAATAGACTTGTCGGACATATTAATCAACCAAAAATAAGTTCAAGAGATATATACATCAATACTGTGACAAAATACTTAACCAGATGGGAAGAGGTAGCACCAATCAAGGATTGCAGTGCATAGACAAAAACACACTTCTTATTTGAGAAGGTGATCAAAAGATTTGGATGTCCCAGGATTATGATGAGAAACCAAGGAACCCATTTTATCAATAGTACCATCCAGGCTATGACTGGGGAATTTGAAGTATATCACCAGAAGAGCACACCATATAATCCTCAAGAAACTGGGACAATAGAAGCTTTCAACAAGATTCTGGAGAATTCCCTAACAAATATCTATAATGTGAACAGATACAATTGGGATTTAAAAATAATAGCAATATTATGGGCATATAGGACTACATGCAAGAATTTGACAGGACATACACCATTCAACTTGGTGTATGGACAAGAATTAGTGGTGCCATTAGAATTTTTGGTACCCATTTTGCGCATAGAAACGATTACAAATATGATAGAAAGAGGCAAAATATAGGAAAGGTTAAGTCAACTAATGGAACTGGAAGAAGATGAGATTTTGGAAGGGTTCCACCAAGAGGTGCAAAAATCAAGGGACAAATCCCGGCATGACAGACACATAAAGAAGAATATATTTAAGGAGTGAGAGTTAGTTCTTCTCTATGAAAGTAAATTTTTGCAACATCCTAGTAAGTTCATAATGCATTGGCTAGGGCCATATGAAGTGAAGAATGTCACATATGGAGGATATGTGCAGCTAAATGACTTGACAGTAACATGATTGCATGGAATGGTGAATGGTAGTCGACTAAAACAGTGTAAGGACAATTGACCTACTAACTCTCAATAGTTGTAGTGAAGTAAGGAAGCCAGGTGTATAGTGTACTATAGTAGATATTAGGAGAGAAAAATTATAAAAAGACATAAAAAGGAGAAAAAGAAGAAAAAGGAAGACAAAAGAAGAAAAATACAAAAAGAGGAGGAAGTGGTTGAACGACAGGGACGTGGAAAAAGTCACGTGCAACAACTAATGTGACAAAATTTGGAAGACTATGCACAAAAAAAATTGGACACGACATAAATACATGAAAAAAGTGAAAAATATGGCCAAACATTTATGACAAGGTTTATAAAGAGTAGAAAGAATGGGTTGGATCAACACTTAGCGATTTTAGCGCACAAAGAAAGATGAAGAGACTGAACTAGGAGAAATTGGGTAGGGATGATAACACTTGACTACTCAATCAACAACATGACACCTCCAAAGGTTGGAACTCTAGGAAAATATATTAGGGCTACTCAACAAGGCCAAAGAATAAAGGAAAGGATGGAGAAGCCCGAGAATTTTGTAAAGATGGAAGATGTCACTACATCGGAGACATAGTCACTTATCCTGATGAGGGTAGAGGAGGAAACATAGACATCTGTGCAAGGATAAATGAGTCAGAGCTCTGCAAACCCAAATGGAAGCACAAAACCTAACCCATAAACACCTACTAAACTCAAGAAAATAAAGGGCCAACAAGAGGGTCATGATGAAGAGGAGATCTTAGTTGAGGACATCACCAACCAGCCAAAAACTGAGGGAGAAGAAGATGACAAAACATAAACAATGGAGGAATTCTAACCACCTTCGTCCATAAAATAAAGGTGGAGGATGCTGCATAGACCACACTCCCATATATCCCAAACATAGTGGTCATAGTGGAGGATATGCTCAAGAAAGTGCCCAAACGTAGATACTCGAACCATGATGTTCGCAACAAGGAAAATTTTCCATACGTAGCAAAGGGAACTTATTTGGTAGACACAGGGGATATAGGATGCCCAGGAAGACTCATCATGGAGCTCACGTAGTGGAATAACAGGGCTCTATAACTCTGGCATCATGAACCTCCTGGACATACCGCACTTCGAACATGATAAGAATCTGTGACTATGTGTCAAGAATCTTTTGGATAGGGTACACAGAGCTATCTTGTGGATTGCTAGGCCAGTCCCCATTGATTTGGCCTTGATCGCCAAAATTATAGGGTTTCCCATTGTTGGTGTGCAATCCTAAGAATACTTGGAAAACAATGTGCACGAAAAGGAGTAAAGGTGTAGTTTGGAACCATCAGGGGAAATATGGTATTGTCCTCAAATACATCAATGACCTTAAGACGCGGTTCTCTAGTAATATAACGACTTGCAAGTTGTTGAGGAAATTCAAGAAATAAGAGGCTCCAATAGGAGTCAAAATAATCGTCGCGCAGTGCAGAAAAGGGGTCATGTTTAGCTCTGCATCGCACGTCCTAAATCATTTTTTGATCGACTGTCGGGATGCGCAGGATAATGGAACTGAGTTTCATTATTCCTGGCTCGTCATCCTCATTTATTTTTCCACTTTGTAGGAGCCAAAATTCTTGGTTTTTCTAGATAGGAAAGAGAAGTGCTACATATCCAAGTATGAAACCCTATGGATAAACAAGGATACTAAAAACCAACAGGAAAATAACATGGCGTTCTCCATGATTCTTGAAGATATACAATAGTGAACGACCAATATATAGAGCATTCCTATGGAGGTGGCCGAGGATTATGAAGTGATTTCCAAGTTGAAGGAATCCATGCATCATATGTGAATCCATGCCATAAAGGATCCAAAGAAAAAATAGTTTGATATGCAGTATTGTGTCTCAAGGGAAGAAGTGGATTGGATCATTAAAGATTGGCATGCATAGTGGAAGGTGCCAACAACAAAGACAACATCCATACCTAAGGAGCAAGTAGAAGAAGGACCATAGACCAAGACAAGTAGCCTGACTTACAACACTAGGAAGGCTGCAATGTGCACTCAAGCGTCCGAAAGCAGCACAATGCGTAAGAGGCCAAGGAGGAAAAAACTGATGTCTAGAGAAGAAGTCAAGGGGGATACCAATAATGGAGAAACATCTTGGGCTGAAGAGGAGGAGGAAAATATGAATAAGAGTAGGGAGAATCCCTCATAGGCAAAGAGAAATATAATTCAGGAGGAGGAAACGTGCAAGAAGATGAAATAAACTAAGAAGCCTCCAGTCATCACCCTGATAGAGGATGATGCCAAGATAGTGGAAGAAAAATTCCAGGACATAGGGGAATATGTGGTCCACCCAGCCAAGGAACAAAGGGATGAGATTGTGGTGAAGCTATTGGACGTCCATGATACTCTCAAAAGGATGCATATTTTTACTGTGCAACAAGATACAACGTAGTAGCCAGAAAGGAAACAACAAACACATGCACCGAAAGAACAAGAGGAAACAATGGAGATAGTGGTGAAGGGAAACGACACCTTCATGGTCACACAATAGATGTTGAGAGTGGATGAGGAGATAGAACAAAATCTAGTCGGGGATATAGACCGAATTGAGTTAGTCATAGTGTAGATCCCTACAAAGGCGTTATACGGACTAAAAGCAAGCGTCATGCAAGAAGTCCACTCTAGAGCCTGTGTAGATGCCACCAACTTGGAATTTGGTAGAGAGGTAATTGAAGTGCTACAAATCACATGTGATCAATTGACTCTAGATGTAACACACCAAGGCCACCCACAGGCCAGGGTACACCACATTCAAGCCCACCCTGGGACTTCTTTCTCTTACCGATACCTTTTTAAATTAATAAGTACACATAAAATAAAAGATCTAATGACATGCACAACAATAACCAACAAGCATGCATATTCTAAATATTCAATTAAATGATAAATAAATACACAGTGGAATACACTCATTTACAGGTAAATAATAACATAACAGAGAGCACTTGTCTGTATAAA
Source organism: Picea glauca (assembly GCA_000966675.3). Taxonomy (NCBI): domain Eukaryota; kingdom Viridiplantae; phylum Streptophyta; class Pinopsida; order Pinales; family Pinaceae; genus Picea; species Picea glauca. The sequence goes on from JZKD02S2141442.1 coordinate 110,646, forward strand.
AAATGACACCAACTGGCTATATACCAAGGACATTCCACCCAATCGTATATGCTACTATTCCAAATCTCAACAACAGTGTCACCCCTGAGCTAGGGCTATGAATCCACAAGGACAATTCGAAAGTGTTACTTGGATTTCCAAACCAGTTAGCACTCAATATCTCATAGGATTTCCAAACACTCACCGCGATCTAAGTACCCAAATCTCTTCTACCCATATCACACCACCCCAGAGAATGGAACTCCACCGTTCTATGCCACACAGTCCCTCAAGTAGTCCTTCTCCTTCCAGGGCCTGAGCACAGATAATCCAGAATCTGAAATGTTGCAACTATCAGAACTAGAAGCTATGAACCAAGTTGTACATAGGCCAGTGCATCTCAGACATGAAGGCGTCAAGTCATGGATGGATTACACCAATGACCAATATAGACAACAATACCATGGCTACTCTTTGATAGTTCATTTCCCCTTTCCAAGTTAAGACGCGGATGAGGAAGATGAGAGGCTGACCAAAATGAATAGAGTGAGATATCCACCCAAGTTTTGAAACAATGAACAATCAGTGAATGAATGCGTGAGGAAAATAATGGAATGAAAGAAGAAGTGTAGGAGCGAACGAGCCAACACCGCAGTCAGAACATGGATGAGTTTACGTATTTTTGTGGGAAATCAAGAACCTATTGGCCTCCCCCAACATGCTCACGTAATTGATACACTCCCTTAGACAAAAGGGTAATTAAAATAGGAATAAACATTTATCCCCTCAATCTCCCTCTCTTGTGGAATCATAGCCCCCCTATAACTCTAGTCCTTGTCCGTCTAGAATCCAACGATGTATTAATTGTTAATAATGATCAGAACATTACATTTCTTGGGCACACTAAAATTTTAATAATTATTTGGGAACTCTAGCCTCTCATCATTGTAACAATACATTATTTAAAATGGGGGTTCAAAACCCAGGGTGTTACATCCCCTCCCCCTTATTTTGGCATTATCCTTAGTGCATATACAAAATAGAGATCAAAATCTCAAAATTTATTCAAAAATATGTGGATACTCTGCTCACATGGCATATTCATGCTCCCAAGTAGAATCTTCAGGACCATAGTAGGTCCAATGAATCTTCAGGACCAACTCTATAACTCAATTCCAGAGCATTTTGACCTTTCTATCCAATACCCACACTGGCTAAACCTGAAAGTCTCCCTCTGTCTCTACCTGAATTAGATGCCAATAAATAACATGGTTAGAATCATGTACATATTTATTTAGTAAAGAGACATGAAATACATTATGAACTTTCATGGAAGCAGTCAATGCAAGCATGAATGTGACTGGCCCTATTCTGTCGAATATTTCAAATGGACCACAGAATCTGGCTACCAACTTTGTACAACTACCCAATTTCAAGGAGAATTTATTTGGCTTCACTTTCAAAAGTACATGCTTCCCTACTTTAAATTATCTATCTTTCATGTTCTTATCTGCATAAAATTTCTATATATACTGAGCTGCCTTTAAATTCTACTTGATATTAACAATCCGGTCTTCCATATCCTTGATCAAATCTAGCCCAAGTACCACTCTATCTGTTGGGTTTCCCTAGCTTACTAGAGTATTGCATTTCCTACCATACAAGGCTTCAAATGGGCTCATTCTCAATGAATCTTGTTACCCATTATTATATGCAAACTCAACCAAGTGCAAGTAATCTTTCCACTTAGATGGGTCATCCATCACATACATTCTCAACATATCTTCAATTACTTGGTTGAACCTCTCTGTTTGTCCATATGATTGGGGATGGTATGTTGTGATAAAGTTTATATTTGTACCAAATCCTTTAAACAATCCCCTCCATAAATTGGAGGTAAACTTTATATCCATGCAACCTAGAAATCTCCCTCATGTAAATTTCTGCAATATTAGCTGTTATATGGGTTGTTTTTATAGGAACAAAATGAGAAGATTTTGTTAATTTTTAAACCACCACCATGATTGAATCATGTTTCCTTGTTGTCCTAGGTAGTTTAGTTATGAAATCAATGGTTATCACTTCCCATTTCTTCTCTGGGATTGGTAATGGATGCAAAAAACCCGCTGGGTGCCTATTCTCAACCTTCACCTTTTGACATTCCATACATCGAGTGATGTAATCAACAACATCCTTTTTCATTCCTGGCCAAAATAATTGGCTTCTTACTGCTATAATCTTTTTCTAGTAATTGGGATGTCTAGCATAGAGAACATCATGCATTTCCTTCAATATCAAATTCCCTAGAAACATATATTCTATTCTTATGCATGAGTAATCCATATTCCTTTATCTCATACTCCTTTATTTTATGCTGTACATATCCTTGCTACAAGCTTTCCCTTACCTGTAGTTAATGCTGATCTGTAACAAGACCATCTAAAATTCCGATCTTCAAGTCTGAATGATGCATACTGACAACAACAACGTGCATGAGATGAACTCTTCTACTAAGTGCATCATAAAATTTATTATCTTTTCTTTTGATATGATTGATATCGAGGTCATATTCACTTAAAAATTCCATCCATATTGTTTTCATGGCATTGAAGGTTGGTTGTTCAAAAACATACTTCAGGCCAATGTGGTTTGTCCTTAATTCAAATATCTTCCCCATGAGATAATGCCTCCATATCCTCAAGGCGTGGACAATGGAATCAATCTCCAAGTCATGTGTGGCATAGTTCCTCTCATGTTCCTTAAGATTTATGGACTCATAACCAATGACATGTCCATTTTGCATGAGGACTCCCCCAATTCCTTCCTTACATGCATCTGTACATACCACAAAACTTTCATTTGGGTCAACAATTTTTAACACAAGTGCACTAGTAAGTAATTCCTTCAACATATTAAAATTCTCTTCACACTTAGGTGTCCATTCAAATTTAGTTCCCTTCTTTTTCAAAGAAGTGATGGGATGAACAATCCTACATAACCCTACTATGAACCTTCTATAGTAACCAACTAATCCCATAAAATATCCGACTTCTTACACATTTCTAGGTGTTGTCCATCCTCTAATGGATTCAATCTTCTCTGGATCTACTACTATACCCTGCTCTGAAATAATGTGTCCCAAGTAATGGATCCGATTTTGATAAAAATAACACTTACTCTGCTTAGAATACAACTGATGTTCTCTCAGCACTTGCAATACCAGTATTAAGTGATGTTCATGCTCCCCTTCAGATTTAGAATAGATAAGTATGTCATCCAAGAACACTATGACAAATTTATTCAAATAATTTTTGAATATTCCATTCATTAAGTACATAAAGAAAGATGGTGCATTGGTCAGTCCAAATGGCACCACTGCAAATTCATAATTCCCATACCTGGTTCTACAGGCTGTCTTATGAATGTCTCCTTCCTTGATCCTTACCTGATGGTATCTTGACCTCAGGTCAATCTTCGAAAATATCTTTTATCCTCTTAGTTTATCAAAGAGGTTATCAATTCTAGGTAGAGGATACTTGTTCTTTATAGTATACTTGTTCAATTTTCGAAAGTCAATACACAACCTCAAGGTTCCATCCTTATTTTTTACAAAACTTACTAGTGCTCCCCAAGGTGAAACACTTGGACGTATGTACCCTTTCTTCAACAATTCCTCCAACTTCATTTGTAATTCTTTTAACTCTGGTGTGCTCATTCTGTAAGTTATTTTTGACAATGGGGCAGCTCCAGGCACTAAATAAATTGAGAAATCTATCTCCCTTCTTGGTGGAAACCCTGGTATATCTTGGAATACATCTTAAAATTCTTGTAGTACCGAGAAATCTTCAAGGCTTGGCCCCTTCATATTTTCTGGCTCTTCCACATGAGCTCCATACAATTGACATCCTTTTCTAAAAAATCTCTTCAACTATAAGGCTCAAATATCCCTTATAGAGATGGGTCTTGGAACTCCTTTCACAATGCTCTATTTTCCATCTCCATAAAGACATGTAAATGTTTTGTTATGAAAATCTAGGACAACATGATGCTTGTCCAACCAATCCATTCTACTTAGAATATCATAAGACCCCAAGGGCATGAAATTCAGATCAACACTAGTATTTACACCATTAAAACTTATGGAACAACTTTTGACCATATCATGGATTCTCCTTTTGGTTCCAATGGCTAACTAAACCAAACTTGATTTTCCAAGCTTGCTTCTCTCCAAATGTAATCTATCCACTATTTTATGATCAATGTAACAATGACTTGCTCCTCAATCAATTAAAATATCAATATGATGATTTATGATCTTACCTTCTACGATCATATTAGATTGGTACTCTACATTCCAATAATCTAAATATGCATAGATTATTTCCATATCTTCGATTGTTTTAGCCTCTTGGACATTGTGCACAATATTCACTCTATCCTTTTTGTGTGGGAAATCCTTGTATAGGTGATCTTCCTTACATCCCCATTATTGGATTGGTGGTCTTCCCCTTTTTCCCAAGGAGTCTTTTTTCTTGGATTCACCCTTAGCATATTGATCTTGAAGATTTCTATTAGGTTCATTCCTATTGAAGGTAGGTTTGAATACTTTCCTCCTCTGATAAAAATTCTCCTTCTTCTTATCCTTCCAATATTTCTGCAGGGATTCTCTGCCCTAGCCTTGCTCATACAGGTATTTAGCCTTCCTGATGGCCTCAATCAAGGTATTGGGCTCATCATAACTAATATTTTCTTTATAAAAGGATGGCATTCCACTCAAAAACCTTTGTATCTTTACCTTTTCATCATTTATAAACCCAAAATATTTTAACAGTCCAAAGAACTTCTTCTCATATTCTTCCATAGTCATGCTTCCTAGTTTGAGTTCAAAGAACTGCTGCATTTTCTTGTCATAGAAATTTTCTGAGAGGTACTTCTTCTGGAAGTACTTATTGAACTGCTTCCAAGTGATCCTACTCTCATTAATATGTTCAACTTGCTTCAGTTGATCCCACCACATTGCAAATTTCCCGTGTAAATGGTAGGTGGAAATCCTAGCTTCTGGGTTTGATGAATAGTTATTCAATTGAAAATACCTCCTGAGTCCAATAAACCATGCTTCGAAATCATCTTCCCTTTATTTTTCACCATTAAAGGAGGGTGGCTTAATCTTACTCAACTCTCCTTGAATACTTTCCACTTCCTGTCTCCTCTAGTGCCTAACAGGAGACACCTTTGGACTTCTTATGGAATATTCCGATGCATAAAACTTTCTTTCTGAGTAAGGAGGTGAGTGGTGTCTACAATTTCTACTAGCACTTCTCGAATAACCAACTCTTCCATGGTACTCCTTTCACAAAACCTACCTTCTTCCTCTTGTTTTGAGTTTGATCCCCTCTTTGTTAGCCTTTGCAACTGATTTAAGCTCTGCAATACTCGAGCATTTATCTGAATTTTCTCTCTCATTAGTCTCTCATTGTCTTCTTTGTAGCTCTGCACTTCTATTTTCAGGCTTCATACAATTTCTATTAATGTTTCTTGCTCTCCTCTTCCCTTGCATCCATTGGACTCTGTCTCTGCATTACCAACTCTGGTATTCTGGCCTTCAACCTCCTTATCATGGCTAGAGGCTTCCTCGCCTTCTTCCATTTCTCGAATACACATTCTGAGATAGCATGTTTAATCTCTTAATTCTGCAAAATTTGCAAGTGACCATTTTGTTAGAATTATGCATATGATAAACAATTTTTTCCTAACCATGTTACAGGTCATTTTTCTTCTCAATTCATGAAGAACATATATGTATCAATCTGAACCATATAACACTCTCATGTTATCCCTTAGTCAATACCGAATTTAATTCTACATAGGCACTCCCTTCAAACCACTTCCCCAGGTGACCACGACTCAAAACCACGACCAAATCCTTCATGGTGCTTTCTGTGTTAGAAATTATTATATTGGAGATCGTGTGGTTGAAAATCGATCAAGGGATGATATCGACTGTCAAAATTAATTGCAGGCAGAAAACGTGCTTTCTCTTTATCGGAGATATCTGTCATCACAATCTAAAAAGTGCTCACCCAAATCTCCTTTAAATCGTGGTCATTTATCCCTCATCTCGATGAGATCAATGACACTGGAAAATAGTGGGCTGCAAACTAGCACGTCTGCCAATTTTTCCTCCTCTCCCCACAATGGTCCCCAACCATCGATTTTCCGCTCACATATTGATGACTATCCATGGGTCCTGCTTCCTTAGCACCCTGTTCCAATATCACACTGACATGTGCTATCTCCTTCCTCGCCTGTGACAAAGGGTTGTGACCTAGGGCTTACCTTCCTAGCACTTTGCAACTTCAGAACCTTCATCTAGAACCAGATCAACATTCCTCATTCTCATTCATGATCAACGATCACGATCCACTTCAGGACTCCGCACTTCAGGAGTTTCAAACTCTCTGCCTTCACTTTCTCCCGAAGTGATTTCACCTGAAGTTGGTGATCTGTTGATGCTTGTCTCTCACTGATCAATGAATGTGAATTGATTTGGCTCTTCGAGCTTTGGGAGTTCTTGACCCAACACAAACTGTCACATCTTTTTCCTCTGGAGTTCCCAGTGTCTGGACTACATGGTCTGTCGCCACGTGGTGAAATACTAGAAGAGGACACGTGGCCCAATCAGGTGGGTGAAACGTGTCATGTTATAACTGATATTTCAATCCTCCATAGGTTCAAAAATCACTAAAACGTGGCACACATACCATGTGTCCATGTCATCCCAGGTGACGTCAGTGAACCACGTCACTTCAGAATTTCAGGCTTTGGAATATTTCATGCTCACACTCCTCAAGTCTCCTGAACTCATAAATTTTGAACTACTTAACTTTCTGGGTTCCACATCACCTCTAGGTGACATCATGATTCATCATGCCCCACCACTTTGACTCTTCGGGCTTCGAAACTTCGGGCTTCAGTAGTTTCCACACTAGCACACTCCGATTCTCCCAAACTCTGAATCCTTGAACTAGCCAATCTGTCGACATGTGTCTCCCTCTTTAGATGGTTTGTATTAACCCTAGAATTTGGGACTTCGGAAGATACTGCTGCAAGGATTAGCGATTCTTGTTGATTTGAGATCAACGGTCCTCAATTACTTCGAGACTTCGGGTAGTTCTTTCCCTAGTGCTTCACTCTACAAAACCTTCCAGAGTACTAAGTCTCCAAAGTGAGATATCTGGGCCTATGTGTCCTTGTTGATGGATGGCCCAGATGAACTCTGGGCTTCTGGCCTTTGGGAGTCTTGTCTTTTCGCATCCATATTTATTCCGAAGTGGTTATCCCCCAGAGTGCAGGATCTCCTGCCATGTTTCCACTTCGATCAATGGTCTGGATCTACTTGGGCTCTTCAGAGCTTCGATCTTTCAAGAGTCCTTTACTCACTCAACTTCTTCTTTCTTCCTCCCAAAGTACAATATCGCTTGACACATGTACCCTTCTTGAAGATCAATGACCACGAGTGATTGCGGAGACTCAACTCTCTCACTCTTTAATTTCCTTTCCGATATCCACATAGTGAAGATGCTCATCCATAGTGGGTTCGATATCCATCGTTGATCTATTAATATAGCAATATCAACGATCCTGAGTGATTGCAGGCTCACAACTTGCAAAAACTTCATTTTTATTCTCGATCCCCACAATGCCTCCCTACTGTCGATTTCTCTCCAATGAGATCTGACGGTTGTGACTTAACCTTTTCTTCGCATTCATTAAACAAACCTGGTTCACCTACCCTCTGATCCAACAATCCCATATCTCTCTTGATCCCACAGTGGCGATCACTCCTGAATTTGAAAGGGACGATCAGGAGCCTTCGAACCCTTACAAAGGATCTCTGACGTTCTAGTTCCTCTGTATATTCTGCAACACCATTTCTCCTAAGATTTTCAACTTCACGATTCAAATTTGATCTCGACCATGAGAATATGACCAATAGACCTGGCCCATACCAACCCGATGTTTCAACTAGAAGCTCTGATACCAATATGTAACACACCCCAACCATCCACAGGCTGGGGTACGCCACCTTCAAGCCCACCCTGGGACTTCTTTCTCTTACCGATACCTTTTTAAATTAATAAGGACACATAAAAGAAAATATCTAATGACATGCACAACAATAACCAACAAGCATGCATTTTCTAAGGATTCATTTAAACAATAAATAAATATACAATGGAATACATTCATTTACAGGTAAATAATACCATAACAGAGAGCAGTTATCTTTATAAACGATGACACCAACTAGCTGCAGACCAAGGACGTTCCTCCCAACCATAGACACTATTGTTCCAAATCTCAACAAGAGTGCCACTCCCGAGCCAGGGCTATGAATCCACAAGGACAGTTCCAGAGTGTTACTTGGATTCCCAAACTAGTTAGAACTCAATCTCTCACAGGCTTTCCCAACACTCATAGTGATCCAAGTATCCATCTCTCTTCTACCCAGTCTGCACCACCCCAAAGAATGGACCTCCACCCTTCTCTTCCATGTAGTCTCTCGGGAAGTCCTTCTCCTTATAGGGCCCTAGCGCAACTAGTCCATAATCTCAAATGATGGAACTCTAAGGACTCGCAGTTGTGAACCAAGTTGGAAAAAGGCCAATGCATCTCAGACATGCAGGCCTCAAGTCATGGTTGGATTACACCAGCGACCACTACAACCAAAAATACCATGGCTACTTTTTGACAATTCATTTCCTCTTTCCAAGCCATGACGCGGATGAGGAAGATGAGCGGGTGACGGAAATGAATGGAGTGAGATCTCCACCCAAGGTGAGAAACAATGAAAAATCAGTGAATTCATGCGTGAGGGAAAGAATGGAATTAAAGAAGAAGTGTAGGAGAGAACGAGACAACCCACCAATCAGACCAGGGATAGGTTTAAGTTTTTTCGTGGGGAATCAAGAACCTCCTGACCTCCCCCAAGAAGCTCATGTAATTGATCCACTCCCTTAGACAAAAGGGTAATTAAAATATGAATAAATATTTATCCCCTCAATCCCACTCTCTTGTGGAATCATAGCCCCATATAACTCTATTCCTTGTCTGTTTAGCATCCAACGATGTATTTATTATTAATAATGACCAGAACATTATATTTCTTGGGAACGGTGGAATTTTAATAATTGTTTGGCCACTCTGGCCTCTCAACATTGTAACAATACATTATTTAAAATGGGGGTTAAAAACCTGGGGTGTTAAACTAGAGAAGGAGGAGAATAAATGAGCAGACATATTAGAGAAGGGACTGGAAACAGTCTACAACAATATCCTAGACTATGCACACGAGCCATAAGACACATCTAAAGGGAAATTTCAAAATATTGCGCAGGTCATGGAGCAGTACAAAAAGGAGATTACATATATCACAGGGAAAATGACTCCTTCTACACCTCCAAAATTTAGAGAGCAAAGGGAACATGAGGCTACTGCACACATCGACAATATTGCACAGGAATTCAAGGCAGTGTAGGACAAAATTGATCAAATATGGACCAGGTTGGAAGAGGATGAGAAAATACAACAATTGGACCAGAAACAAGAGAATATAACGACTGACATCCAAGAGTTAAAGTAACAGTAGAAGGTAATGTCCATCCTCGAGAGGATGAGGAGTGCACAAGATTTGAAGAACTTGTAGGCAGATTTGAAGGTTGTTAAGGATGACAAATAAACAAGACAGGCTCAGTTAGAGCAACTACAACAAGGCGCGGAGAGGATGATCGAATAATTTTAGGTAGAGAAAGGTACAATCGAGAAAATATATGTAGAATGTAGACAAGTGCTAGCAGAGCACATTACAATGCAAAATGTGGATAAGCTCGCAGAGCAGAGCATACAAGTTAAAGAGAAATTCAAAAACTTATCCAAATTGTTTCACGAGTTGCATCTCGCCATCTAGAGTGTGAACTAAGGTGCAGTGGATTAGGACGCACCACATGTTAGTGTTGGGGAACTATTGGTGCAGGCCTATTTTGGGAGAAGAAAGTCTATTTTGGGCGCATGGCTATTTTTGGAGAGAAAGATCTATTTTTGGAGTGTGTGCCATAGGTGGCAGAAAAGAAGCATGCATAAAAAGAAGGAAAAGAATCACGCAGAAGGAGGAAATGTAGCATGGCACGCATACAAACAGACCTAACCTTGTTAGGGTTAGGGTTTTGGAAAAGAATGTAATGGTTATAAGCCAGTAGAGTAGTATAAATAAAGACCTAGGAGGTCAAAGTAGAGGTTGTTATTATTGTTGTTGATTGTTGTTCAGTTAGTTATTGGTTGATTAGACGAGGAGATATATTGTTGAGTTGAATAAGTTATTTTTTGAGGGTTAGGTCATAGGATGTGGAGCCTGGTGTGATCTAGTCCACCTCACAGAGGGAAATTACCCTCCTTTTGATTGTAATCCTGAATATGTATTGCGTGTAGTGCATATTTTGCAGAAGAATGAATAAAAGAGGAGAAGAGATAGATCTTTGTGGATGTAGCCTCGAGGGAGGGTGGGTTTGAATCGTGGTAAATACACTATGTTAATGTGTATGAATGATGGTTTGGATGTTATGTATCAGTTAAATAATTAATGGTTAAATATGATTTTAACAACATGCATATGTAGTTTAATGATGAATGAATCTTAGAAGTAGATGAATGAATAATGATGTTGATGAATAAGGAAAATAACCAACATACATTCCCAATCCCTTCCTATAATGCAAACACCTGAGTATTCCAGTCCCCCATAAATATATCTTGGGTGACACTGCGTTGTGCACTTTGTGCACAACTTTTCCTTCTGGTTTACTAGGAGGGCCGATAATTTTGAGGGTTTTGTTGGAAACCTATTGAGATCAGAACCTGGATCATCCCAACCATCCAACACTCACCAACTCAACCCCCCTTCCACATATAATATCGAGAGAAGAAATTAACTATAGTCTTGAACTGATGCAACCTTTGGAACGAAGGTTAGTCGAATATAAAGATCAAAGATCTCAAACTAAGGATGCATTTTCTATACTCAAGAAGAAACAACTATTCCTTGTGTTTCAGGATAAATCCATGAGTGTGGACACAAACCGATCTCCCTAGATCCACCTGGATCTAGAACAAAACAGGACAGAATAATACACTTTCCATAGATCTAGACTATTGAATGAACTGAGAAAGGAGGATCATGGACATACCTTATGAACGCTTTCCTTAGATCTCTGTTGTTCCAAGATTTGCTCCAATTCTCTCATCCCGTTCAGATCACAACAGAACGAACCAATTGAAGTAAAGGAAGATTAATATATTCAATAACTAGTCTATACATATGATCAAGGAGTTATGTAATAAAGTGACATCATCTTTATGGGAAAGGGACATATTACTGTATTGAATTAATTGAAAGTGAAACTTACAACCTGAGCCTTGATGTTGTAGGTCTCCTTTCGATGGCTCCTAGCTCTGACACACACACTTTCTCATACATGAAGAAAATCAACCACTTGTGATGACCTTGCTGTTGTCTCTTGCTGCTGTAGCATCAGTCCTTCATACAGTCTTGCACTAATTATCTAATCAATCTCTAGCTAGCTTGTTGCTTATTCTTCTTAACCCTTTCCATGAGAAATCTCCTCAATATATAAGAGAAGATAGATTATTTACTTGGATAGGAAATGATCCCAAGGTATCTGGAATGCCAGCACTTGAATAACCATTCGAAGCCAACTCATGTTTCTAGAAGATTCCCTTCTAGAAGATTTGAGATCTTATATTTTTCCTTTCTTTGAAACATGTTCGCACCATGGCTATTAGTTACAGTGTGAGAGGTTTGCACCCCAGCTTAAAGTAGCCTGCGAGAATCAGGCATTCTTGCAGGTAAATACATAGGTAGCCTGCGAACATCCCTTAAAAGCAAGATTTCTGGAAGCAGACAAATGTAACTTTTCTCAGGAAAGTGTTCTTAGTAAATAGTTTGATTTTCCATCATCATGACATTATCATGACATCATCTCGATGACCAAAATTGTGGATAACAGAATGCCCCCCAAAGTCTGAGAGTGGAATCAGTGACAGTCGATAGACTTTGTAAGCTGCATGTGTGTGTTGAGAACCAAGAGCACATCTAATCGGAAACCTGCAAACATCCAAGCATCAATAGAATATCATGTATACCAATTCCCGAGGTAGGCATTCCCATACTCAGATCATAGACCGATGACATCATAAACAAAGGTCATGGCCACCAATCATACACTATAGATCCATGCAGTCATAATATAGCATAGCCACCTGAATACACTGTGGATCTATGCGACAAATTTTCAATCAAGACGACATAGCCACGAAACATACACAGTGGATCTATGTGTCGCAAATTATACATACTCCATCGCAACCTAGATCACAAGGATAATATCCAGGGTCTTCAATCTCATCGCCCAAAGTACGAATCTAACCATGTGATTACATGTGTCGAGGTCAAACATGGTAGAAACCACTTGATTACCGGTCATTGATGTAACCATTAACAAGTGCGAGGGAAATCACCATTGATATCAATGACTCCCAAGATACTACAGTACAATCCATTGACTGCGAATAAATGAGTTGATATCGAACACTCGATGGAATCTCTCGATCAGGAGTCAATGATGTAAACCCACTGTCAAAAGTGAGGAACTTTCCATTGAGGCATGCAAGCTCCAAGGTACTGAAGAATTTCTAATCCTTGCTTCTGGATAATGTGCTGAAGTCGACGGAACAAGCCTCATCACAGGAGGGCCTTGATGTATCCCCCATCAGTGACACGAAATGAGTAGCAGATTTTGAAAGTGAAACAGAGCATGTGACAATTGGACTTTGGACACAGGGAAGGCTGACACAGAATGAAGGGAAAACTGCAGATGGCCGACTCAAATAGAGGCTTCAGACGAACTTTTCTTTGAACATATGGATGACACGACCAATGATTTGGTAGCATTGACTCAAAGACGATACATGGAAAGACCTTGTTATCAAATCGAAAGAGAGACAAATGGATTTCCCAAACCGGCTTCAAATGATGAATAGGGGGTGTCATGTTCAAGAGCG
>JZKD02S2141442.1:149337-163236 GCA_000966675.3 Picea glauca
TTTTAATGCAGAATGATCAGTAAGGAACTTAAAATGAGAACCTAGCAAATAATGTCTGAATTTCTGCAAAGCATAAATCATATCTAAACCTTACCTTTCTATCATTGTATAGTTGCACTCAACTTACAAAAAATTCCTACTCACAAAATAGATAGGATGATCCATGGCTCCATCTCTTGGTTTCACTAAGATAGCTCCCAAGGCAATATCTGAAGCATCTACGTGGACATGAAATTTGTTTTTCCAATTTGGAAATATTAGAATAGGTGTTGTGTTGAGCTCCTCCTTTAGGGTTTTAAACGCTTTATAAAAATTTTGGGTCCATTGGAACACTTCGATATTTTTTAGTAGATTTTCTAGTGGTGTAGTGATGTTTTCATATCTCCTGATGAACCTGCGGTAGTACCCTATATGTCCCAGCGTGGAGCGCAACTGCTTAGCACTTGTATATGGCGACATGTTCACAATGAATGCAACTTTGGCTGGGTCTACCAGTACTCCCTCTTGACATACTATGTGGCCTAACAAATTTCCATGTGGCACACAGAAGATACACTTTCTAAGGTTCAACGATATCTGCAATTCCCTACATATGTCAAACATCAGATGTAGTAGCACTACATGTTCTTTGAGAAGATTGTATGCCGTCCAATCATCCATATAAACTTCTATAAACTTGTGAATAAATTCTTGGAAAGCTACTATTACAATCCTGGAGAAAACTTTAGTGGAATTCTTTAATCCGAATGGCATTAGATTGTATGCAAATGACCCCCATTCTGTTATGAATGTGGTCTTCCTTTTGTCCTCTTCAACAATCCTTACTTGGTGATACCCCGAAAATCCAACTGTAAATGAGTAAGAATATTTCCTTGCAACATGTTATAGCACCTCATCAGTAAAAGGTGTTGGAAAAGGGTCATGCACATAGGCATAGTTAAGGCTTCTGTAGTCTACACAGACCCTAATTTCCTTCGTACCTTTCTTGCTCTGAATAACTATTGGGCTGACCCATTCTTCTTCTTCCACTGCAAAAATAATTCTAGCTTCCAACATGTTTTCTATTTCCCTCTTAACCTTCTATTTCACTCTGGGGTTAAGGCAGTATGGTCTATGCCTCACATCCTTTGATCCTAGTTTTATTTCAATTTACATTTCTCCCATAACTCCTTTGATCCCTTTTAACTCTAAAAATGTCTTTGGGAACAAATCCTGATATTCTTGCAACAAAATCTATATTTCTTGACTAGTTTGCTCATCCCAGTAATATCCCACCATAGCTTTTTAAGGTTTCTTTGTGGTCCCTATATTTACTTTGTGAAACCTCAATGGGTGATTATAAGAACCGTCAGTCTGACTGGGTATGATGTTCTGGATTTATCTATTCCCTTCTGTCTCTTTAATGGATATGTTTCTCAGTTCTTCCAAATCATCTATGATTTCCAAATCCTTCTCAATATTATAGCGTTCTATAGGTCTCTTATCCAGGTTTAGGTGAAGATTAGTTGGGAGTTCTCGTCTACATTTTGCACATATCACTAGGTCTGATTTCTGTTTACTATTGTTTATAAAAAGGAATTCTTTAATTCTTTGCAGGACTACTTCAATATTAGGGTACTTAATTGTAAATGAGAAGTCCTTGCAAAAGTGATATGCCAACATCTACCAGTGGTTGGTATGTCTTTTGGTTTCTTCATGCATGAACCAAGTTTTCGGGATTCGACCTAGTGAGTGGGGAAATACCTAGACCCAGAAGTGGGATGGTATTTCTGCAACTTGTCACTATGTCACACATTGTTCAATATGTTCTTTAGGATCAGACTCTCCATTGAACAATTGCACAACTTGGAAATCCATCTGCATCTCTGATTCTAGTTGCTCCTTATCTTGAAATCTATATTTTATAGCTTCCTTGACATTGTCCCAATTTTTGAGTAAGTCTTTATGATTGGCCCACCATCTAGCAGGGGTGTCCTAGAGGGCTAAATTCAGTACTGAGATCCTTTGATCCTCCACTACCTTTTCTTCCATGCTGAGCAGAAAACTGTCAAGTCCCGAGGTACCATCATATAATGGGTTTTCTATGCCCTTGGTTCCAACCCATATAGTTTCCCTAACAGTTGCACATTTGCTTGAGAATATTTTGTATGAGGCTTGCTGGAAACTGTCAAATGCCATTTATGAATCTTCATCCACTAATTGTATACTCCTCCAACTTACTGATCCATCAGCAGTAGGATTTATGTAATCTTCTCTTGTTCCTGATGTTACAGCGTACAACTGATCCAAGTCTTCTCTCTCCATATTGTTGTCTGTTGGCTCCGTATATCTAGGGCCTACATACGGATCCAAGGGTTGAACTACCTTGATTACATATGCCTCAAATATCATAGTGTATTTCTTTAGGTGGATCACTGCATAGTTGTCATAGGCCCAATAAATACCAAGTAGGGAAAGATAAGGGTCTGTATCCCCCATAAAATCAATCACCTCAAAATCATCTACAGTCTTCGCTCCCACAATATCTATTTCCACATTCTCCAACCTTCCTATTGGGAAAATACAATACTGGTTGTCCATTCTTATATGAATTGGGGAATATGTCGACTGGGGTTTTCCTAAGGCTTCCCAAGTCTTTTTATGCAGTATGTTAACATCATATCCTAGATCTAACATAACATCCTTAATCTGAAATTCGTCTAGTTGGGCTACTATTCTAAACTCTTTTCCATTTCGTACTTTCCTTCTCTGCACTCTCTGAGTACTCTTCTTAGGAATATTAGTCCATATTCTTTCTTTTGCAGGTTCTTCATTCCCTAAGACTAAGTATAGAACATTGTGAAACTTTTCTATTAACTGGTCATTCCCAAGAATAACATAAAATAACTGAAACCAAAGGTCGACTACATTTTGTGATTGCTCAAGTTGTCTCAGTGTGATGACATGGTTTCTGGGTGCAGTGGGTGAAGCAAAGAATTGCACAATATTAGGGTAAACAATAGGTTTTGGGGGTTTCTCTTGCATCTTATGGCTAGGGATATTATGAAATACTTCTATGGCATCTTTAAAGAACAACTTTTGTTTCAGAGGATCATACCTATCTTCTTCAGGTGTCGCTTTTGGATCTGAGGTAAATTGTCAGCATCAGTTCCAGTGTTTTCACATCCTCAAGTGACGATATTAACATTGGGAAGTTTTCCTCTAATAACTCTCTTGATTTCTAAATTGATGAGGGTATTTCCTTGTTTGTGTGCTCAGTCTTCCCATTTTGCAATTAGTTCTGGGTAGTCTTCAGTTGTGTGCCCATTGGTTCTGCAGTGAGAGAACCATGGACACATAAGATGAGGACAATATCTATCCATATGGCCTTTCTCATCATAGTTGTAACATCTTATTGATCATCTTCCCCTGGTTCTTCATCCTCTGAAGTCTCCTCCGACTCCACCTCCTCGACCTCTTCCCGACCCTTGAGGGGTTTCATTCACCCTAGATGTTGTTCGATCCAACTTGTATGCCAATCCATCCAATGCTCTACATTTATTAGTGGTATGTGTGGTAGATGCGCAAAACTCATAGTGTATAGTATTTGGTAATGTTGAATACTTCTAAATAATGGGGCATTGTCTTGGCCGATGCCCATGGATTCGATAAATCTCGCAATACTCAACTGGTGGTGTTGCTTGGCTGCTTGGAAAATCATGGTATGGGGTGGGGTTTTGGAATGGTAAATTCGCAGATACTTACACAACTCCTCTTGTGGGTCCTGGTGAGGGTCCCATTGGATTCTGAGGAGGTCCCATCCCACTTATTCATGGACATTCGTTCACCAGATGTCTTTATGTGTAACATCCAATGCACTAGACCTATGGTCATCCTATTATAGGTATCATCAATTCTTGAATATTTTATGTAAGCACTAATATTTTCCCTTGTAGCTGCACTAAATTTGCATCTGCAGAGGGTCTGGTCACTCTCAGGCTCCCCGGATATCGTTCCATGGCTTCAATATTAATTGATTATTCCAAGGCATCTGTCAAAGTTTCTATCCATTGTTGCATTAACAAAATATGTGTCAGAGATAACAATCCCTTAATAAACCATTATCTTTGATGTTTCTCATGAATTGGATGTGCTAGCCTTCCTATAGAATCTTTAAACTTCTGGCTATATTCCCAGGATGATTCACCTTCCCTTTGTTGAATATCACGCAAATCATACAAAGATTGTTGTTCTAACTGAGGTAGCTTAAACTCCATTATGAACCTTGTCCTTACTTGGTCAAGCGTGAATTCTCAACCTTGAATTCCTGGTGCTCCTGGCTCAATAACCTTCATTTACCATTTGAGAGAAAGACCTCTCAAGGTAGTCTGGAACTCAACTAACTTATTCTCATCTGGAGTTCTCTAGACCTCCAGATTGCTTCACACAAGAACCAATGTTGCTCAACATCTTCTTCTCCCTCACCCCAAAATTATTTGTATCGAGCAATTGAACCTCCCACATGACCAACCATTGCTAATATTGTTTCTCCTATCAAAATCAAACCTAACGATACTTCTTGCAACCTACCAGGGGATCCCAATATCCTCCCTGTACTCGCACTTCTCGGTTGTGACTTACTAACTAATTGTACTAGAACATAATTAACATAAGAAGGTATTATTGAATTTACCACTTGTATAGAAGAAACTTGGGTTATGGGTGATTTGGGGTTGGTGCCACTGGCTTCAGGGTGGGTTTCTTTGATCTGGGGGGTCTCGTTCTCTTCTTCTAGAGTAGTTTCTTCAGTCGGATTCCCAATATTTCCTGGCATAGGGGATGAATCTTCTCTTTCCTCTTCAAGATCCATGATAGATTCCTTCTCCCTTGCTTCTGCACCTTATCCTTCTTGTCCACCCTCCTGGGGACTTCTTTCTCTCTGTGCTTCTCTCTAACTTAAACTTTGACTAGCCAGTCTTTCCTGTCTTCTCATCTTCCGCAACTCTTCCATTTGTCTTTCCTCTACTTCTCTTGTTTCAAATTCTTTCCGCAACTTCTTAGACCATTTTGTTTCTTTCTTTATCTTACCTCACCACCACTTCTAAACTATGGTGGCTCTTTTCAAGGCTCGCTCGTCTCTTGAGTCCATTTCTTGTTGTTTCCCCTATTTGTCAAAGAAAACTCTTGCCTCTCTCAGGCCATGACTCCACCCCAAATAACCCTACCCTAAGCGAGGGTGTTTATTCTTCCATCTCAGTTAGGGACACAGTCAACATCCCCTCTTCCATCAAGAAAACCTTAATTCATAGGGATATTTCTCTCAACAGTCTTCCCCTTGCATCTTTGTTGAAATCCTTTTTTTCTCATGAAAAATATTGGCTATTCTCAACTACAAACTCAATAATGTATCCTTCTAATGTGCTATTGACCCATAAATCAATCAATCATGTGACTCGATAATCCAACTGATAAAGTGATACAACATTTTCTATATTCCAAGTACAAGTCTTCTTGACTCATTCTTGGAACTCTAGATATTCTTAGATCCTCTCTATCCAGTGGAAAAGTTCTTTCGGGAACTTAACCCATAATATCATGTACTGGTCGCATGATCTTTCTAAGTAAAATACTTCCTTCCAAGTATCTTTCACATATTTTATTCTCATCTCTTCTTCTTTCATTATGAATTGCAATTTATCTCCCACCATTCATGAATATTAGATCTATGAATCCGCGGAAGCATTCTCCCTACAGGTTCCCTTTTAACACAGGTCCTGGCAATAAAACCATTTTTTTGGTGCGATATTGATCAGACCAGGTTCCTTCTCAGGTTACCAAAAAAAGGTACCATGTAGTCTAGAGTGTTGGAATTTTCATATCCTCTGAAGAGAATAAGTCTCACGCGAAGTGCAACCAAGATAGAAGAATAGGGAAGGTAAAGGAGAGTACTTAGGTGGGTTCACAGAATCTTCAAGATTCACCATGATCTTGCGCAATAAAAACTAACTATCGAACATATCTGAGATCACACATGCAGGAACTAAAGCTACTTAAGTTGATACAATAATTCATACAAAGAAACATCATGTGGAACTTATGAAGCATAAATAAGTACTGTAAAGATACAATGCAGAAGAATAAACAAAGAATGATGCAACATATTTCAAAATTTTGGACCCTTGTTTATATATTATCATCGGATCTTATCAGATACACCCTCAAAGATACAAAGTAATGCTCTGTTACAGGATTTTGGGTTTGGACCCATGTCCTAGAGCTTTATTTACCCAAAAATGCATACAGATTACATTTATGGAGCTAAAACCCAACTTCTCAACAATAGACAACAACAAGAAGAACAACAACCTAGAGAGAACAACAAGTGGAGAAACCTTTTGATATCATGAGAGAACGTTTTACAATTATATTCATCTCCTATATATAAGATAAGTAGGGTCTTCTGTCTTTGGGCTCACATGCTTTCTTGTTCTATTGCAATTTATTTTTCCTTGCTGGCGTTGCGTTGTCCTTTTCCGCAATCGATTTCTATTACTTTTCCTCGCTTTGCTGTCCAGTTTCTTTTGAAGCTTGTGAAACTTGTGATAAACCAAAATTGGGACTGTAGTCCTTCTTGTGTGGCTTCTTATCCAAAAATTAAGGTCCCAACACTAGCTCAAATACCAAGAAAACCGAGCATTCCTACCAAGAAAATAAAAATGGGATTCAACCACATCCTAATTTACGAAGTAGAGGAGGACCCAAAATGCCATTGGTTCGTATGAGAAAAGTTTTGGGATGTGAATGATATTATAGAAGAAGATAAGTATATTGATAAATTAGAAGCTACATTGTTCTACAATGCCTTAACATGGTTCATGAACTACACAAAAAAGAAAACTTGTTCAAAAGCATAAATAAAGAATAACTTCTTAACATTCTTTAAAATTTAGGATGTCACAATTTGGCAGCCCAAAAGTTAAAATAAATAAAACAAAGATTGGGTGAGTCGGTAATATAATATGATAAGAGATTCAAATTTCTTTTAAGTCAAATCTCAATGATGATTGATCAGAACTTGTTTTTCAAGTGGTATCTAGTTGGGATACTCCCAAGAATCCATTCTACACTACACTTATACGATATAACCAACTGTGAAGACATGCTATAGAAAGCACAAGGAGTCAAGTCGGATGATGATGGCCCATCGAATTCCTTGAATAAGGAGAGAGTTTAGGATAAAATAGAACATTTGTAGAAAACAATAAAAAATATATCGCTCCAACGAAATGAAGTATGGTGCACCACATGTTGGAAAATATTTAACAGACATCACATGCTTGTATACTTGTCATTGATGGCAAGTACAACAATGAAGATGGCATGACTACAAAAAGAAATAGATGGGCATTATGAGAAGACGCTGCAGAGAATATTCGAGATTCGAATAATCTCAGAAGAGATAGTGCAAAGGATTGTTGGCAGATCATCGATGGCAAGATCAGAGTAAGTGGAACAAAGTAAGCTCAGGAGGAGAAGCATTTCTGATCGTTGGATCCCATTCAAAATTCCCGAAAGAAGGAGGACCATCAGATCTATTAGTAGACAAGAAGAACCCACAGAAGAGGAGGACAGATCTCAGGCGTCAGATCTGAGCGTCAGATTCAATCATTGTTGGATCATGAAGGACCTACATGTTCATTAAAGTGCAAGGATAAACGGGCTCACAAAATCTCAAAAGAAGGAGGACCATCCATCTTCAGGCAGGACACGTGGTGAAATATCATCATGTCACTGAATAGAAAGTTAAAGGAACGAGGTTCCCTAACCTCTTCAATTCGCGATATGCGAATTCGTGAAACTATCTTAGCCATTAGTTCGAGGTTTGTTCTGGACCATTGATCTGAGATCCATCTCGTAGCTTCGCTTATCGTGACTTGGAGAGGTAAGAAACATAACCATCAAAATTATGATATGAGAAATCACGATTTAATCCTAGCCGTCAGATCAAGGTGTGTTCTGGACCGTTGATCTGAGCTCCATCTCGGAGCTTCACCTATTGCGACTTGGAGAGGTAAGAAACATAACCATCGAAATCGCGATATGCGAAATCGCGATTTAATCTCAGCCGTCAGATCAAGGTGTTGTTTGGACCGTTGATCTAAGCTCCATCTTGGAGCTTCGCCTATCGCGACTTGGAGAGGTAAGAAACATAACCATCGAAATTGCAATATGCGAAATCACGATTTAATCTCAGCCGTCAGATCAAGGCGTGTTCTGGACCGTTGATCTAAGTTCATTTCAGAGTTTTTCCTATTGCGAATTGGAGTGACAAGAACCTCTATCGAAGGAATCGCGAGATGTGAATTCATGATGAGATCTGGACCGTAGATTCATCGAGATCATGGACTGTTGATCTAAGCTTCATTTCAGAGTTTCGTCTATCGCAACTTGGAGTGACAAGAACCTCCATCAAAGGAATCGCGAGATGTGAATTCACGATGAGATCTAGATCGTAGATTCATCGAGATCGTGGACCGTTGATCTCAGCTCCATCTCGGGGTGTCGGGGATCACGACTTGGAGAGTCGAGATGCCTCATCTCCAAACTCATGAAATGTGAATTCACGAAAAGCACTTTTTGCGTAAGCGCTTGGTCATGGCCATGGTCATATAGAGGAATGAGCTAGCACAAAAAATCTTTGTATCAGAGCTTCAGAGATCGCGACATGAAGTGTCGAGACACTTGGCCACAGGAATGCCAAAATGCCAAAACCCGATTTAAAGGAAAGATTAATAAAGTTCATCCAACGGTGCAGATAAACTTGAATATGATTGGAGGGCTACGGTTCTCTCTCACAGTTAATTCATCAGTTACGAATTAGTTAGCAAAACTGATTCATGATTCCTAATCGGTTGGTGTTTCAGTTGCTTAGACGGTTTTTTCTTTTTTCTCAGAAGATTCGAAGGGTAACAGCTGTGGGTGTGGTGTATAAAAGAAAAATATACAGACTATACACGGTTGGTTTTTCTGGACGAAAAAATGAATTAAACAATAAGAAAGGGAAAAACACAGGATACATAGGGTGAGACTGAGAATATGCACAGTGTAAGATAAAACTCAGAGAAGAGTAACATATGAGGAAAATACTTGAAGCAGAGAAGAATGACAGAACAAGTTGAAGCATAGCAGAATGACAGAACAAGATGAAGCAGAGCAGATTTGTAGAATAGACAAAGGAAGAGAAGAATTGTAGAACAGTAAGAAGAAGACCATATTTACAGAATAGAGAAGAAGTGGTAAGAATCAATTTATCTGTGTAGTTGGTTGTTTAATTATTCATTTATATTTCAGGGTGGTTGGGAGGTGCTAGGGAGGACTATTGTCCTTAGAGGTTCAAGTGGGAGCTTGAACACAGGGAGTTGTAGCTTCCATCTGGTTGCAGCTAGAGAAACAAGGGTGGTAGGGTGGTGCAAGGGAGAACAAGTGTTCTCTATTATACAGGTTGGAGCCTGTGTAACTGGAAGTTGGTACTTCCATCCAGTTGGTGCTGGAACATTAAGGGAGTTGGTGCTTCCTTCTAGTGGGTGCTAGAGAAACCAGAGAGTTGGTGCTCTCAAACAAGTTGTAGCTTGTAAAACAGAGGTAGCAGCCTCACATTGAGTTGGTGCTCAATTATAGATGATGTACAAAACTTAAAAGACTGCCTATCATTTCAAAGAAGAAGAGGTTTTATCCCTTTATGGGTTTCCTCTTGAAAATATATCTCTGTGTATACCTTATGTGTGACTGATGCTCATTAATTTTATTGTCCATATGCTGTATAATGTTGATGATCACTTGAAGAAAGATTAAGAATGGATTAATAGAATTAAAATTGTTTAAGCACAATAACAACTGATTCACCCCTCCCTCTTAGTTGTCTTAGTAATTTCAAAAATTGCTACCAGAGCGGGTTCCTTTTATTCAAAGGTAGATCTATAAGCTTAAACATGACAAGTCATGAAGGGCCTTCAACCTATAAGCCCCCTCTATTTGATGGAAAAAAAAATTCCTTCTGGAAGATTAGAATGAGAACATACTTAATGGCATTGGGTCCTAATGTTTGGGATGTAGTAGAGACTGAATATACAAAGCCTGTTGTGCTAGCCTCCAAGGACGATAAGTTAGAGTTTAGTTTTAATGCTAAGGGAATGAATGCTATCATGAATGGAATTGCTAAAGCTGAGTTTGTAAAGGTGATGCATCTTGAAACTACCAAAGCAATGTGGGATAAAATTATTAGCAGTTATGAAGGAAATGAGAAAGTAAAAGATGCCAAACTTCAAACATATAGATTGAAATTTGAACAACTAAAGATGAATGAAGATGAAACAATTAGCAAGTATTTTTTAAGAGTTGAAGAACTTGTAAATTCCATGAAGGGTCTTGGTGAGAATTTTGACGACTCACTCTTAGTTTAGAAGATTTTAAGATCTCTTCTTGATAAATTTAATCCAAAAGTCTCTGCAATAGAATAATTAAATGATCTCAAAACCCTATCCATTGATCAACTTCTAGGAACTTTAACTGCATATGAAATGAGAATTAGCAAAGATAAATCCAGTACTAGAGAAGCATCTTTTAAAGAAGACAAGAATACTGATTCAGAATTAGTTGATATTGAGGCAAATTTTGTGAGAAGGTTAAAGAAAGGACCAGAAAAATATCAAGGGATTTTTCCCTTCAAATTCTTTAACCGTGGTAAGATAGGTCATTTTGCATCTAAGTGTCCCCATCAGAAAAAGGACCAGAACTCTGATGATGAAAAGAAGTAAAAATACAAGAAATATAATAAAAAGAAAAGTTTGGTTGCAAATAAAGATAATTCCTCAGAAGACACCGATAGTGACTCTTCCTGTGAAGATAAGGAAAATGACTTCATGCCTATGGCCAAAGAGGGTTATGATAATAAAATCATAAGAAGTGATGATAATGATGAAGAAGCTGTGGTTGATATGGAAGGAGAACTGATCAGTGCACTGGAAGAAATTGACAGACTCAGAATTAAGAATAGAAAGCAAAAACAATTGTTGATATAGTTCGAGAAAAAAAGTAAAAAACCTGATGAAGACTTTGCTCTGCTGAAAGTGGAATTAGAAGAGGCAAAGAAAATAGAATACATACTGAAACAACAATTGTCAAAGATGAAATTCAGGTGTGAAGCCTTAGAAGAAGAGATAGTAAAAACCAAAAAATAAATGGAGAAGTTTAAAGGATTGTATCACCAAAATCTTCCAAGTATTAAAGCCTTAGAAGGATTAACCTCCATTCTAAATCAGCAAAGAAATTCAAAATTTAAAGCTAGGTTGGGATATGAAGAAGGATCAAGTAGTGATCATCCAAGTAATACATAATCTATCAAGTTTGTCAAATCCTCAAACATTGACAACAGTCACTCTGCAGAAACAAAGAAGGAAAATTAGCCACCAAGAAGGAATGAAAGAAAAAGTACTAGAAACGAATTTGTAGACCAAAAAGATTATCGGCATGAAAGAAATCGACCTCTTTAAAGAAGACAAATTTTTTCATGGTACAAATATTTTTTCTATGGTTATTGTTTTTTCTGCTCTAATTTTGGTCACAAAGCTATAAACTGTTCTTTAAGATTTAGATATGAACAATCAAGATATTCAATGAATAACTATCTTTCACAACAAAGATTGAGACAGCCAAGCAACAAACAATTATAGACTATAAATCATGTGATGACTGGGAGAAGGACACAGGTGAAACACAACAACAATTATGAGCATAACAATCATTATGATCTATTATTCAATGAACTAGAACGTTACAACTGTCATAATTATGGACATAAAGCTGTAGACAGTCGCTTAAGGAAATACAATCTAGACTTGAACCCCACTGCGGAAAATGTTAAGGTTTGGAAGAAGAAAGCAGATGACAAGTGTGGACTAGTATTATCAACCCAAAAACAAAAGAATCCCTTGTATATTGACAGTGGATGTTCCAAACATATGACTGGAGACAAAAGTAAGTTTCTAACTTTAAGTGAAAACAAATCAGGGAATGTAACTTTTGGAAATAATGCACCATGAAAAATAAAAGGTAAAGGAATGGTAAGCCTGAGTAATGGCAAAGGAAAATCTCAAGATGTGTTGTTTGTAGATGGTTTGAAACATAATCTACTAAGTGTCAGTCAAGTTTGTGACAAAGGATGTGAAGTTGTTTTTACTTCTAAAGACTGTAAAATAAAGGCTTTGAGTTCAGGACAACTGATTGCAAAAGGGATAAGAACAAAACATAATGTCTATGTGTTAAAAGAAGAAAAAGAAGATGTCACTTAAGAAAATATGATTAAAGTTGGGTGTGGCATAAGAGACTTGGTCACCTAAATTTTGATCACATAATCAAACTCAGAAACAATGGGGTAGTAAAAGATCTTCCGAAGATATCAAAGCCATATGACTCTGTTTGTAAACCCTGTCAGATAGGAAATCTTACTCACACTCAGTTCAAATCTAAAAACTTTCGTTCAATAGAAAATCCTCTCCAGTTAGTACATATGGATCTATGTGGACCATCAAGGAAATAAGGTACAGGAAAAGAAAATTACTTTATGTTGATTATTGATGACTATTCTAGATTAACTTGGGTTGCCTTTTTGAAAGAAAAATCTGAAGCATTTGAAAAATTCAAAGTGTTTAAGGCTTTGAATGAGAATCAAACAGGAAAAAGATTAAAGGTAGTAAGGTCTAATAGAGGAGGAGAGTTTAGTTCATGGAACTTCAAAGAGTTCTGTGATAAACATGGGATCAAAAAAGAGTACACAATTCCAAGGACTCCATAGCAAAATGGAGTTGTTGAGAGGCAGAATAGGTCAGTATAGCAAATGGAAATATCAATGATGAATGAAAGGAACATACTTCAAACATATTGGGTGGAAGCAATTCATACAGTTGTTCATATCCTTAACAAAGCTCATCTCAGGCCACATAGTGACAAGACTCCTTATGAATTATGGTTTGGAAGACCTGCTTCAATCAAGCATTTTAAAGTCTTCGAGAGTAAATGTTATATCAAGAACAATGATGAAAATATTGGAAAATATGATGACAGGGCTGATGAAGGTATATTCTTGGGTTATGCTACAAATAGTAAAGGGTACAGATGCTACAATAAGAGATTTCATAAACTAGTTGATTGTATAGACATAAAAGTTGATGAAGAAATCCCAGTCAGAAATGTAAGCAGTGCTAAACCAAGAACAAAAGATATAGTTGAAGATGAAGATGAATAGGTCCAAGGATCAGAAAAAGAAGAATCTGAATCAGATGAAGATATGAATACTCGGACTGACACAAATCAACAAAAAGAAGAAAAATCACCTCTCATAATTATAAGAAAGAATCATCTTGAAAATCAGATAATTGGGGATATAAATAAAGGACTTCAGACAAGAAGGAAAATGATTAAAGACTCAGAACAAACTCATGTTTCTTTTTTATCTATGACTGAACCTAAATTTTTTTAGGAAGCTAGCCGGGATGATGATTGGATTAGTGCAATGAATGAATATCTTGATCAAATTGAAAAGAACAATACTTGGGAGCTTGTCCCTAGACTTGAAGATAATAATGTAATAGGTTCCAAATGGGTGTTCAAAAATAAAGTGAATGAAAAAGGGCAAGTTGTTAGAAATAAAGCCATATTGGTTTGTAAAGGATATGCACAAGTTGAAGGTTAGGACTTTGATGAAACTTTTGCACCAGTGGCAAGATTGGAAGCATCAAAATGTTTCTTGATTATTCATGTCATAAAAACTTTAAAGTTTATCAGATGGATGTTAAGTCAACATTTCTTAATGGAGATCTAGAGGAAGAAGTATATATGGAGCAACCTGAAGGATTCTCATTGACA
>JZKD02S2141442.1:163286-184168 GCA_000966675.3 Picea glauca
ATGTAGATGATATTATTTTTGGTTGTACTAATGAATCATCTGTCCAGTGGTTTGCTAACTCTATGCAAACATAATTTGAAATGTCCATGATAGGAGAACTGCCATATTTTCTTGGCTTACAAGTAAAACAAAGTTCTGCAGGAATACTTATTTCTCAAGAAAAATATTTGAAAGAAATGTTGAAGAAATTTTAGATGGAAGATTCCTCTCCAGTTAGCACACCTATGGTGGTTGGTTTCAAGCTCAGTAAAAATGATGTTTCACCATATGTTGATCAAAGGACATATCACTCTATGATAGGTAGTCTTCTTTACATCACAACATCCCGTCTTGATATAATGCAAGTTGTTGGAATGGTAGGTCATTATCAGTCTTCTCCTAAGCAAATTCATTTGGTATCTATAAAAAGGATATTCAAATACTTGAAGGGAACAATGACTTATGGTCTGTGGTATCACAGAAATCAAAATTTTCAGTTAACTGCTTATTCAGATGTAGATTGGGCAAACTATGTTGATGAGAGAAAAAGCACCAGTGGAGGAGCATTCTTTCTGGGTGACTCATTAGTTGCATGGATTAGTAAAAAGCAAGGATCCATTTCATTATCAACTACAGAGGAAGAATACATTTCTGCTGCTACTTGCTGCACACAAATTTTATGGATGATACAAACTCTTGCAGATTTGAAGGTAACTTACACTGATCCCATTCCAATTCACTGTGATAACACCAGTGCCATTAGTGTCTCCAAGAATACTATTCTTCATTCCAAGACTAAGCATATTCCAATAAAGTACCATTTTCTCAGAGAACAAGTTATAAATAGAATTGTTCAACTGAATTATATACCTTCTACAAAACAAAGTGAAAATATACTTACAAAACCATTAGCAACAACCCCTTTTGGATATCTTCATCAAAAGTTGGGGGTTATAATTTCTTGTGTCTAATCTGTCACCTAGTTAGGGGGAGTACTTATTGAATATCTGGTGTATTTCCAAGATGCTCATAGTTGACAGGGGGAGTATGTCTTGCAACAGCTCAGGAGGAGCATGTTTCTTCTTTGAAATTGATGTCAAAGGGGGAGAAAACAGTCTGGGAGGAGAGTCTGAATGCATGTGGGTGCTTGTGTTGCCATCAATGCCAAAGGGAGAGAATGTTGGAAAATATTTAACAGACAACGCATGCTTGTATACTTGTCATTGATGGCAAGTACAACAGTGAAGATGGCATGAGTACAGAAAGTAATAGATGGGCATTATGAGAAGACGCTGCAGAGAAGATTCAAGATTTGAATAAGCTCAGAAGAGATAGTGCAGAGGATTGTTGGCAGATCATCAATGGAAAGATCAGAGTAAGCGGAACAAAGTAAGCTCGGGAGGAGAATCATTTTTGATCATTGGATCCCATTCAAAATTCCTTTAAGAAGGAGGAATGTCAGAACTGTTAGTATACAAGAAGAACACGCAGAAGAGGAGGATATATCTCAGGTGTCAGATTCAATCATTGTTGGATCATGAAGGACCTAGACGTTCATTAAAGTGCAAGGAGAAATAGGCTCACAAAGTCCTGAAAGAGGGAGGACCGTCCATCTTCAAGCAGGACACATGGCAAAAGATCATCATGTCGCTGACTGGAAAGTCAAAGGAACGGGGTTCCCTAACCTCTTGAATTCACGATATGCGAAATCGTGAAACTATCTTAGTTGTTAGTTCGAGGTTTGTTCTGGATTGTTGATCTGAGATCCATCTCGGAGCTTCGCCTATTGCGACTTGGAGAGGTAAGAAACATAACCATCAAAATCACGATATGCCAAATCATGATTTAATCCCAGTCGTTAGATCAAGGTGTGTTCTGGACTGTTGATATGAGTTCCATCTCGGAGCTTCGCCTATCGCGACTTGGAGAGGTAAGAAACATAACCATCAAAATCGCGATATGAAAAATTATGATTTAATCTCAGACATTAGATCAAGGTGTGGTTTGGACCGTTGATCTGAGCTCCATCTCGGAGGTTCACCTATCGCGACTTGGAGAGGTAAGAAACATAACCATCAAAATCACGATATGTGAAATCGCGATTTAATCTCAGCCATCAGATCCAGGTGTGGTCTAGACCGTTGATCTAAGTTCATTTCGGAGTTTCTCCTATTGCGACTTAGAGTGACAAGAACCTCTATCGAAGGAAGCATGAGATGCAAATTTACGATGAGATCTGGACCATAGATTCATCGAGATTGTGGACTGTTGATCTAAGCTTCATTTCAAAGTTTCGTCTATCGTAACTTGGAGTGACAAGAACCTCCATCGAAGGAATCGCGAGATGAGAATTGACGATGAGATCTGGACCGTAGATTCATCAAGATCGTGGACCGTTGATCTCAGCTCCATCTCGAGGTTTCGGGGATCGTGACTTGGAGAGTCGAGATGCCTCATCTCCAAAATCACGAAATGTGAATTTGTGAAAAGCAATTTTTGTGTAAGCGCTTGGTAATGGACATGGTCATATAGAGGAATGAGCTAGCATAGAAAATCTCTATATCGAAGCTTCGGAGATAGTGACATGAAGTGTCGAGACACTTGGCCACAGGAATGTCGAAATTCCGAAACCTAATTTAAAGGAAAGATTAATAAAGTTCATATAATGGTGCAGATAAACTTGAATATGATCGGAGGGCTACTATTCTTTCTCACAGTTAATTCATTAGTTACGAATTAGTTAGCAAAACTGATTCATGATTCCTGATCAGTTGGTGTTTCAGTTGCTTAGACGGTTTTTTATTTTGTCTTAGAAGATTCGAAGGGTAACAACTGTGGGTGTGGTGTATAAAAGAAAACGATATAGACTGTATGCAGTTGGTTGTTATGGATAAAAAAATGAATTAAACAATAAGAAAGGGAAAAACACAGGATGTGTAGGGTGAGACTGAGAATATGCGCAGTGTAAGATAAAACTTAGAGAAGAGTAACAGATGAGGAAAAGACTTGAAGCAGAGCAGAATGAAAGAACAAGTTGAAGTAGAGTATAATGACAGAACAAGATGAAGCAGAGTAGATTTGAAGAACAGACAAAGGAAGAGAAGAATTGCAGAATAGTAAGAAGAAGACCAGATTTACAGAACATAGAAGAAATGGTAAGAATCAATTTATCTGTGTAGTTGGTTGTTTAATTATTCATTTATATTCTAGGGTGGTTGGGAGGTGCTAGGGAGGACTGTTTTCCTCATAGGTTCAGGTGGGAGCTTGAGCACAGGGAGTTGTATCTTCCATCTGGTTGCATCCAGAGAAACCAGGGTGGCAGGGTGGTGCAAGGGAGAACAAGTGTTCTCTGTTATACAGGTTGGAGCCTGTGTAACTGGAAGTTGGTACTTCCATCCATTTGGTGCTGGAACATTAAGGGAGTTGGTGCTTCCTTCTAGTGGGTGTTAGATAAACCAGAGAGTTGGTGCTCACAAACAAGTTGCAGCTTGTAAAACAGAGGTAGCAGCCTCACATTGAGTTGGTGCTCAATTATAGATGATGTACAAAACTTAAAAGACTACCTATCATTTCGAAGAAGAATAGGTTTTCTCCCTTTATGGGTTTCCTTGTGAAAATCTTTCTCCGTGTATACCTTATGTGTGACTGATGCTCATTACTTTTATTGTCCATATGTTGTATAATGTTGATGATAACTTGAAGAAAGATTAAGAATGTATTAATAGAATTAAAATTGTTTAAGCACAATAACAACTGATTCACCCCCTTCTCTCAGTTGTCTTAGTAATTTCAACACCACATGCACTGGGGAAGGACATACAAAGGACAATTGTCCCCTCAATGAATGCACACAGACAAAATACGTCCATCGAATAAAATATCAGAAATATTATAATATATGTGAATGCGTAACTAATCATAGTATACAAGATTGTCCACATAATATGAAAAACATGAAGTGGTGCCACATCTATGAAGCTTCTGATAAAAAAACATCAGAATTCCATATAAACGCTTGAAATCAGAATAATATGCGAACAATATACCTCAAAGAAACCACTGATTCAGCAAACAAATATGGTCAAAGATATGATTAATACGGTGGTCACGGTCGAGGTTGAGGAGGTCGACGTGGATTTGATGGTCGAGGTAAATTTCATGGACAACCATATTGTTTCAATTGCTGGAAAGATGATCACGTCAGCATAGATTACCCTATAAAAGACATCACTGATCTGAAATTTTGAAATATATGCGGCTTTGGAGATCACTCTTTATAAGACTTCTCGATAGTACTTGAAAAAATCATACCAAGAAAAAATGTAAATCTACTACATGCAGTATCTAAGGAAGAGGTAAGGAATTAAAAAAACTTACATATTGTTACAAGGTTGTGTGGAGGACAAGATATTCACACTCCACCACAAAATTACCAAAGAAAGAAGGCTAACAACTTCCCAAACCTAGATAAAGAAGATAAAATCACGAGAGAATCTCTTAAATTCTTCAAGAATGCCACAAAAGATCAACAAAACCCAAGAAGTCGAAATGAAGACACCATCCAACATTTTTTGCAGGTCCTCAAAGAAAAACATTCAATAGGCAAGACGTTGGATATACTCAACATATTTGGAGAATACAAATATGGTCAGAAACTGACTAAGGATGCAAATCACCTCTCTTATAACAACAAAGATTATGATCCAGGAGTTGAATTGGATATTGAGGGAATGATGGTCAATAAGGTGGTCGTTGATTTTGGTTCTGAAGTCAATATTATGCCATGTGAAACATGGATACTAATAGGTTGACCCAAACTAGAGCACAGATTAAATTATATTAAATTATTTGATCAAATATTAATAGAATGAATTGAAATATTGAGAAATGTCGACACTCAAATTATGGGAATACTTCCTTCAGTAAACTTTGAAGTGATCAAACTTTTCGAAGTAATTCCAACATACATAACTCTTGTCGGTCAACCATGGGGTCGACAAATGAAAGAAACTATCTCCATTGAAAGAGATAGAATTAAACTGAAAGCAAGTGGGAAGAAAATTATTATTTCCCTAGATCCAAATGAAGGAAAACCATGGATGGAGTCATGGAATGAAGATAAAAAAGTCAAATTCCTATATTAGATAAACAACGAACAAAAATATTATATAAAACTGATTGTAGAAGGATAAATTTTGAGAGAATCTCCCATGTCGTTCGGGAATAATTCTGAACCCACCTTATACAATTGGAAAATTGAAAATGACAACACACATGTGAAATATTGTTGGTCTATTGGAATTATTCCAAAGAAACATCTTAAGACATGCTACTCAATCTAGGCTGTACCAAAAATATACGAAAATATAACTCGACAAACCCCCACTCTTATACCGACTGACATTCAAACAAGAAAATCCTTACAACACAATGAACGATATGCACGTTTGACCCATGTCGAATAGGTGACAAAGTCCATAGGATAAAAAGGGAGTACATAGAGCCTTCTGGAAACATTCATAGGACAAGCTGCAAGATGGTGGGAAACACATTCCCCCAGATTACAAAAATGGATGACTGTGTTGACATACTTTGTTGAATGATTTGGAGACAAGAAATTATCCAAAGTTGCACATATTCCCACCTTAAAGCTTGACGATAACCCAATAGAACAAATTCAATGTTGCAAAAGCGAGTGGCGAAAAATAGGATATAAATACAAAAGGGTATGGCCCCATATGTTTCCAGGCCCAACTGGTCCATGACCACATTGGGCATTAGATTATGGGATTCCCCTAAATCCAACATAGCATTGTGTAGAGTCATATCATGAATATTCATAATAACATAGAAATGAGGGACCTCATCAACCTCACTACTCTCCTCTACACATGGGCCAAACAAGATGGCAGGATGATCATATTGTATATTTAAAGTATCAGAAGGTTCTCCCATATTGAGAATCTTAATTATTTGATTTCTATATTCACTATTCTCTATCAACTCATTGAAAGGAACATAAATTTTAATTTTGGCCATCTCATTTTCAAAGATAAAGGAAGATGAGGTTTTTTCTACCTCTTTGATGGTTGTCTCGTTTCTTACTTCAGGTACTTTCTTTGGAATTTCTTCCTTCTTCTTTCCTTTCTCCACAACATCCTTTGCAAGAATGTCCTTCTTAGGCTGACTTGAACAAGGTGTATTATTTGAGACTCTTTGGTAGGGTTTCCCTTTGGAGGACTTGCAGGGACCTTTTTGTTTTAGAGATTATATTGTTTCTGGAAATGCATGATGGTGTTCTGTAGCCCTTTCCGGTAATATTCCTTTTCCACTGACAACCTTTCATCATCCTCATGCATGAAGATTTAATTTTCATCCATGAACTGGTCATATTCGTCTTTAGTCAAAAACACCTTTGTTTCATCACCATAACAACAATGCATGTTGTCTTCAAAATTTCCATCAAAATTTTCAGTTACATAATTATTTTGAAAAGGAGGTTGTATTTTTTCATCACCCTGGTTTCTCTGATCCCTTTGTCTGATTTGTGGAACTGCTGGTCTCCTTTGGTTTCTCGGTGGAACATCATCTTGTTCTCTATTGTTAGGCTTATTATCTAAAAACATACTCTCCATGAGTTTCTCCATGGTCTTCATCATCATTTCAAACCTCTCTTCTGATGACTGTGAGGTTGAAGGTTGTGCCTTATCTTGAACCTTGTTCATGTCCATGTCAGAATTGTATTTGATCTTTCCTGAAGCCATCAGATTTACTTCAAATTATATTTCATCAGTCATCATATCATCTAGTGAAGTGGATATTATTTCCATTAACAACAAAGAAAAATCAATTTCAAAGGAATTAACATATCTAAGTTGAGCATCTCTAGGAGGAGGTTTTACTTTAGTAGGAATTGAGTTGTAGACTTTTATAAATCTAGATGAAAAATCTTGTATTGTTTCATCAGGTGACCTTCTCATGCTGTTATACTGGGTTATAAACTATATGGGGTTCTTTTTGTCACCCCACTTTGCAAGAAAAATTGTTTCAAAGGCTTAAAAATTTATGATACTTGCTGGTGGGAGAGCTCTGAACCACTTTCTTACTTCTCCTGCAAGACTTTGTGCAAATAGGCTCATTTTCGCATCTTCAAAATCTACCTCTTCTAGGTCTAAGAAATCATTGAACCAATCTAAGTGTTTTTGGGTTGACACATCGCCTTCATCATCATACAACTTAATCTTCTGATTATATTCCTGGGGCATATAATGTAACTGGGAAGGTAGAACAAGAGAGGAAAACCTAGCTTCCATGGCTGAAGTAAGAACTTGAAGTGGTTGTTGGTTTTGAGTAGGAATCACAAGATGTTTAGTAGAGGCAATTACATCTTGGAGCCTCTTCTCATCAAAAATGATTTCATTTAAACATGACTCATATTTAGTTCTAAATAGAGTTTGCTCAAATTTCAAATCAAAATCAAGGTCTTCAATGCTTTTCACTCCATATTTGGGAAAGTATAGATATCTGTCTAGACATAGAACTGGGCTTATTGGATTTTCTTTTATTTTGTGTACAATTTTCTTAGGGTGAGACACATGGATTACTGCTTTTGGGTCTGGGTTTTTCCTGGTATGAATTATCTTGGGAGCCAGGATTTATAGCTCAAACTACTTTATTCTACTGGTCTTTTTATAATGGAGTCACCAGGGTAGTTTTAGTCTCATCCAATAAGGTGTTTGATTCACTGTCACCCTCGAGAATCAAATTTGAAGCTTTAAGTCATTCCTTTCCCAGGGAAAATTTCACTTTCAATCCCTGACAACGACGCCAGAATGTTAGCACTTTCTAAATTTGTTTTCCTGATAAAACAAATGACAGAGGTAACCTACAAACTAAATTTAGAGCTGGGTACTAGCCTTCTCAGCTCAGAGAGGGATCTCTCCTCTCACTTGGTGTTTATTTGGAAATCAATGGCTAGTTTTTTTTGTTTGTTTTTTTTTTTATAATTTTGTTGGCAAGGAAGGGTAGGGACACTTAGGGCTATGGAGTCCAACTTATGCAAATGAATGGAATCACTAACTGACTGGTAGAAATATCCAGAGGATAAAGGATAAATGAGGCAATGAATCTGAGTTATAAATTGAAATTTTCAGAGTGTAAGAAGAAAGGAGAAAACAAGTAACTTCATCATAGCATTAATGAAATGAATTTTGAATTAGTTAGGAAAAACTTAACACTGTTTAAATTGCTTAAGCCAAGAGCATCACAAGGTGAATTTTGGGCCTTTAAACTATCCAATTTAAACAAAAGACAGTGTAAATGGAATTAAAAATATAGAAAATACATACAAAGAGAGAAAAAAAAACTCAAACCACCACCATTAGAATTTTTTCATGGAAACTTCAAGACTTATGCATGTGTATTCTATTCAGCTTCAGAAAATTACATTCAAGATCAAATAACTAAAATTGTGCTCTTGCACTTCTACCAACGCTAATACATTTGGAACCCCTAACATTTATACAATTTGAATTCCTTCGTTTGAAACCGATTACAATAATTGAAATGAAACGTTTCAGTTCCTAAAATTGATTACAATGATTACAAATGACAGTTTCAATTTTTGAAACCGATTACAATAATTTGGCAAGAAAATGTTTCATGATATGGCTTTCGATCCCTTTGACGCTTCAGTTTCTTTCCTCGCCACTTGCTCTACTTTGGTCTTCCACATTGTTTGCCATCTTCAATGACACCTAGATATCATTTACTGGACCCTGGAAAACTACACTTTGTCTTACCCATCCGTATTATCTCCTTCAATTGCAAGTCAGACGAGATATCATAATCCATCATTTCTTTGATTAGGATCTATAGGTCAATGCAGGAGGCATATGTCATGTAATACCCCTAGGTTGAGCCCAATTGTAAATGTAAATACAAATGTACGTAATATGGTGAGTTGTTTGACATCATTTTAGTATAAAGCTTCCATGGTATAGTGCGCACATGTACTACACAATAAAATGATGAACTATGCACATTCGAGGATACCACGCACAACAACTTAAGTGCGCGTGATTTTGAGGCCAGGGATACTTTTTGTATATGATGTGTTTTATAGGTTGGTGAGCCAGTTATTATAATCTAGGATGCTTATGTTTTGAATTAGGTCAGAGAGCCTAGATGCTAAGGCTAGTGCACCTATTTTTGTATATCTCTCATCATTAATATAAAATACATCGTTGGACACAGATTGACCACGATAAAAGAGTATTGGGGACTAAACTCCACTAGTTAGGGAAAGGGGGGGCTAAAAGTTTAGGAAAAGGGGCTAAGATAGGGAGCTTAAGCCAAAAAACAATATTATATTAATATTTCTTAAGTATAAGTATGGATAATTATTTTATCCTAAGTTCTAAGGTTGGGGACAAGTGGGCCAAAGTAGCTCCCAACATGACAAGTGTCAAGTTGAGAACATATTGCTTGGACTTAGTTCATTTTCTAATTCCTTTCATCATTCAGTGATCCATTCAATCATTCCATGATCATTCACACACTCATTGAGCTATCCTTCATAACTTCCTGTCATTATACTTGAACCTGTATCCAGAACCATACTTGTTTATGTAGTTGGTTAGCTTGAGAGATGGATTGAAGAAGCAGGTTGCCAGGCCCGTGGGATATTTAAGAGGAGGGTTGTCAGGCCTGTGAGCAATTTCTCTCTGGGTGAGAGAATTGTTGGGAATTGATTTTCTAAAGGTGATAAACTACAACTACAGGGCTTTGAGATTTCTTGTTCGGCCTGTTGCTGAAGCCCGGAAAGGAAGTGGGGTAGCCGAAGGAATGTTGAGTAGAGAAGGGGAACACTTCCTGGGGTGGGACGAACATGTGGGGAATGAGGGATTGTAGGCTATTAGTTTGATTTGGCACATGTGACGGAGTCTTTCCTGGTGTCTATGATCCATTAGCCTAGTTATAAATCCCTTTACCTAGGTGTAGTTTAGTCCTAGCTCAGAGGTGTCCCACTATTGAGAGTAATGAGCAATGTGGTTTAAGGCTGAGAGGTTCATGGAAGGTCTTCACGCAATTGGTGATATTATTGCCAAGATAAGTGTTAATTGTGTGATAAAATCACATGCTGCATTATTATTTATGTGTTCATTTTTATGGGTTTATCCTATGTGTGGTTATAACTGTTTTTATATTTATGGGTATTGACTATATATGCTTCATGTAAATGTTTACTGTTATTTCTATATGAATCTGTGCATTTACAATATGTATTTTTTTATCTACGTTTTATATATAAAGTTCCACACGAGTTCTATGTGTATATGTTTTAATTGCATGCACTTCGAAAAATTTATGTGCCATAGCTCAGTTGGATATTAGGTATGTTACAATATGTCGAGCAGAGAATAAAGCATTCTTTGGAGTAGCATGGCTTGGCATGGGTGGTCGGGGATGTTACAATATGGTATCATATCTTGAATTTTTAACATTGAGTTTGGATGGGCCAAGAAAGTTGATATGAAGTGAAATTTCACAGAGGATTGATATAGAAGTGGCCAAATTTCAAGTTACAGAGTGTCCATGGTAAAAAGTAACAACAATTGTGCGGAATTGGGAAAAA
This sequence comes from Picea glauca, assembly GCA_000966675.3. Taxonomy (NCBI): domain Eukaryota; kingdom Viridiplantae; phylum Streptophyta; class Pinopsida; order Pinales; family Pinaceae; genus Picea; species Picea glauca. The sequence goes on from JZKD02S2141442.1 coordinate 173,902, forward strand.
TATCCAATTTATGTTGTTACATTCATGGGAAAATTAAGAAATTTGGCCATGTGGTGAGATATTCTTGACTTAGTATCTGTTCTAGCAAATTCAGACCTAGAATTGGTCGAATTTTAAGTTACATTGAAGCCATGACAGGTGGAACGAGATTAGTAATTAAAATTCACATTTCGTGAATTACGTTTGGGAAAAAATTGTTCCAGAAAGGTCAACCCACAATGATTTGTTGTTCCAGAGGTCAAATTGGTGTTAATGGGGTGGAATTGAACAAATTTCATAGTTTCATAATGTCTATGGTAAAAATTGGGGAAAACGTTAAGCAAAAGCCCCAAATTCTACAACGGAATTCACAAGGAATCGATGCGCATAAAAATGAATGTGTGCAGGTGGGCGCGCTAAAAATGCATGATGCGTAGTGAAAATCTTGTGATATGTAAAATTTGTCTCTTCACGGAAAATTTTTGGCATGTGGGTATGTGCGCTAAAATTTTGGCTCTGCATGGAAAAATATTGTTGTGCGGGAGTGTGCACTAAAATTTAGTGTTGTGAGGAAAAATATTGGTGTGTTGGCACTCACGTTAAATTTTTGTGGCGCGTGGAAAAATTTTGGTGTGAGGGTGCACGCGCTAAATTTTGGCTGCATGCGGAAAAATGTTGGCGTGTGAGTGCGAGCGCTAAATTTTGGCGTCGCGCGAAAAAATGTTGGTGTGCGGGTGCACGTGCTAAATTTAGCATTGCACGGTGCAAATTGAGTGACACATGTGTAATACTAGTGTGCGGTGTGCATACACATAATAAGGCATGCATGGTGTGCACACACATAATAATGGTGTGCATGGTGTGCACAGTATTGGTAGAGCATAGAGAAAATTTGTTGGTGCGTGCACAATGTGGGTATATGTTGTCGCACGACAGTTTAGTTAATGGTGCACGCAGAGTATTGGTGCAAAGGTGGGGGCGTACAAAAATTTTGCATGGTGCAACACATAGAGTGAAATGTGTGCGGAATATCGATGCGTGATACAAAAAAAATGGCGCGAAATAGGTAATAGAGCAAGAACCAAAAGTTTGTGCGGTGGATATTGGCGCGCGACACAAAAGTAGTGTGCGCCAGTTATTGGCACGATAGAGAAGTGATGCACAGTGATTATTGGTGCGTGAAGCATGACTTACGTTGTGGTGTTATTACGCATGCTAAATATGGGTGTACAGATTAAAAATTGTGTGAGAGAAGTTGTTTTGATGGTGAACAACAATAGAAAACTAGCAAATTTCTGGGACATTTTATATTGTTTGAACGCCATCATTTTGCAATGCGTTTTTGAGGCCCTTAAGAGCGTTTTTAGCTACTCAAAAACCATCAGAACAGAGTGTACCAAGGTACACTATGTCTTTGCAGCTCAAATAAAAGAGCTCGAAGAGAGATTTCTAATGGTGTAAATCGTTCGTCAAATTGAGCTTTTATGAGAAAGTTACAACACAAACAATAAAGGGTAAATTTTAAGACCCAACTAACTTCCCAGAGCCATAACTTTCTGTTTCAGAATCAGATTGAGGCGCAGGAGAAGTTAATGGAAATCTATTGAACCATAGAATATAGTCCCAGAGATGAATTAAGTTTTTGGGCATGTTAAAAAATATTTAAGATGACAAAGCAGGTACTTGTAGCATTCCAGACGAAAAACACGAATTGGACTAGAACCTCAGTAAGTTGTAACTAGCAGCCCAAAACCCAGAAAAAGGTGAAATTTGGAAAAAGTGTCCAAAATATGTATATGAAGAAACCCAATTGAGATCCTATGAAAAATCCAATGGAGTGGGTGCAAAAATGCATAATTATAGCGTAGAGTTGTGCCAAGTTGATGTGTGAAGAAAACAAATAATGGACAATTTTCAAATAACCATAACATTCTGCTCAAGACTCAAAATTGAGCATGGAAGTAGGTGTTGGAAAGATCTCAGACAGTAGACTATAATTATTCACCCAGAAATCTGATCCGTGAGTTCAATTTTTTAGGAAATTAGAATAAATAATTATGATATATTATGGAACCAAAATGGTTCATATTTTTCATGAAATTGTTGATTCAGTTAACGTGACAAAGTTTTTTTGGTTGCACATTTTGCAGAGTTAACAACAAATAGATCAGATCAGGATCATCACAAAGTCCATAATAATGGAATATGCATAGGGGACTTACAACTAGGAATATGAGATCAAAGGGATGGATGTCCATTTGGGTATTGAAGGAACAAACTCCAATGGACATGGAGAAGGAAGGGATGAAAACATGAATATGGTAGAGACCATTAAAAGTTTGTAGAAGGATGTCCAAAGCCATAAATCTAATAATGAAAGGCTTATGAGAGCCAAGGAGAAACAAGAGGACTTCAACATGAAGTTAATGTAGAACTTGAACATAATAGAAAAGAAATTGGATAAGGAGATTGGCTCAAGCAAATCAGGAAGTCACAGGTCTCCTGATGAGAAGAGAAGAATCAAAAGTGTTAGCAGACATCACCGTCACTCCCCGAGGAATTCCCATAAGATAGCACACAACAACTCAAGTACATCCCCTGTTAGGAATCATAAGAGGTCTGGGCTGGATGAGCAACGAGGAGAAATGAACAAAGTCAAACCTCCTACATTTGATGGTAAGCATAAGAAGGATGAATATGCAGAGACATGGTTGTTGGGCATGAGAAAGTATTTTCAATTGCATAATTATTCATCTCATGTAGAAGGAAGAATTTCCATCTATCAACTCAAGGGAAATGCATCCATGTGGTTGGATCAGCTTGTGCAGGTGCAACACATTAAAGGGAAAAGTGTTACTTGGAGGGAATTCAAGAATCATTTTGAAAATAAATAATTGACTAAAAGATACTATGGAAAGAAAATGAAAGAGTTCTTTCAACTAAAGCTTGGAAGTATGACCATAGATGAATATGAGAGAAGGTTTTTAGAACTGTTGAATTATATTTATTTCATCAAGGATGAGATAATTAAGATTCATAGGTGATTGAGTGGATTACCATCATTCATCAGTGAAAAAATACAATATGATGATCCCAAGAAATTGGGCGTGACTATAAGGCGAGCTAAATGCCTATATGATCAGAAAAAAGCAAAGCCAACTTTACAAAAATCTTGGGAAGACAAAAATAAATTCAATATGGATCATAGGATGAAGGGAACTAAGCCACCATTCTTCAGAAATAATCCTTAGGGAAAACCAACTTCTAGAGAACCCATAATGATCGGTAGGGGGTCAAAGGCCATGGTGACCACCTATTCAATGTTGTGGTTGTAAAGGAGATCATATGTTTAGAGATTTTCCTCACAGAGGTGAAAAAGTGAGGATTGTTCACAATGTGAAACAAACTGAAACAGTGGAGGACATGGGGAGAAATGTACCAAGGATCTACGCATCCCTGGACAACAAGCAAGAAGAGTATCAATCACATATGATTGAAGTGGAAGGTATGATCAACAACCAAACCATTGTTATTTTAATTGATTCAGGAGCTAGTCATAGTTATATAGATTCTAAGATTGTGGAAAGTTTTCATTTGCCAAGAAGAAAACATGGAAAATATTGGTTGGTGAAGCTAGCTACCGGAGCCAAGAGAAAAGTTAATGAGATGGTTAAGTCATGTCTTATGGACATGAATGGATTGAACACCAGGGAAGATTTGAACATATTTCCTTTAGGTTCCTATGACTGTCTAATTGGGATGGATTGGTTGGATCAACATAATGCCATCCTAGAATTTCATAACAAGGAATTTACTTTCTTGGATGAGAAAGGGAACCTAAGGAAAGTGCAGGGAATTCCTAGGGCTGTAACCATCAGATAAATTTCAGCATTGCAGCTGAAGAAATGTTACGGAAAAGGGTGCCAAATATTTGCATCTCATATGGAGGAGACACCTAAAGATAAAGTGACAAATTTGGAAGATCATGCAGTCCTGGAAGATTTTGAAAATGTGTTCAAGGAGGTACCAGGAATACCCCCAAAGAGAGATATTGATTTCTCTATAAATATAATGCCTGGAGTAGCTTTAGTGTCAAAGAATACTTACAGAATGAGTACACCAGAGATGAAGGAGTTGCAAATGTAGCTTGAAGAAATTCTGATTTTATTGCTAAATGTTCGGAATGTCAAAAGGTAAAGGCTGAGGATAGACACCCAACTAGTTTTCTACAGCCATTACCCATTCCTGAGTGGAAATGGGAAGTTGTAATAATGGATTTCATCACCAAACTGTCTAGAACAAACAAGCAACATGATTCTATCATGGTAATGGTGGATAAGGTTACTAAAGCTACCCATTTTATTCCAGTTAAGCTCACTCACAAGGCAACCAACCTTGTTGATATTTATATGAGAGAAATTGCTCGATTACATGGAATACCCAAGACAATTTTGTCTGACAGAGATCCAAAATTTACCTCAAATTTTTGGAAGGGATTATTTAATGGATTTGGAACAAATTTGAATTTTAGTACAACTTATCATCCAGAATCAGATGGAAAAATAGAGAGGGTGAATCAAGTGATTGAGGATATGTTGAGGATGTATGTGATGGATAAACCATAAAAATGGGAAGACTACCTACACTTAGTAGAGTTTGCTTATAACAATGGTTACCAAACATCTCTAAAGATGATCCCATTTGAGGCACTTTATGGAAGAAAGTGCAACACACCGGTAAGTTGGGATAACCCAATAGATTGTGTAGTGGTTGGGCCAGATTTACATAGGGAAATTGAGAAGAAAATGTTGAAAATAAAACAAAATTTAAAGGCTTCCCAAGAAAGGAAAAAAATCTATGTTGAGAAGGGAAGAACTCATAGGGAATTTCAAGTTGGGGACCACGTATTCTTGAAAGTGAAGGCCAACAAAAGTTCCTTGAAGTTTGGAAATTGTTCAAAGTTGGCAGCTCGTTATTGTGGGCCATTTGAAATCCTAGAGAGGAATGGTCCAGTAGATTATATGATTACATTGCCTGCACCTATGTATATTCATAATGTATTGCATGTATCATTGCTTAATAAATATATACTTGATGCTAATCATGTTATTGATTGGAATGTGATTCAGGTGGAACAAGAAGGCGCTTTCCAAGTGCATTCGGTACGCATTCTGGACCAGAAAATCGAACAGCTCCGGAATCAAGCCATAAAGATTATAAAGATCCAATAGACCTGGTACGGTCCTGAGGATGCTACTTGGGAGCATGAGAATGCAATGCAGGCAGAAAACCCACATATTTTTTGATATTTTGGAAATCATGTGGATATGTGTACATAATGCGCTTAGGATAGTGAATAAATAAGGGAGTGGATTGTAATACCCCTAGGATGAACCCAATTGTAAATGTAAATACAAATATACATATCCTGGTGAGATGTTTAACATCAGTTTAGTATGCACCTTCCATGGTATAGTGCGCGCATGTACTGTGCAGTAAAATGATGAAGTGTGCACATTCCAGGATATCGCGTGCAACAACTTAAGTGTGTGTGATTTTGAGGCCAGGGAGCCTTTGTGTATATGATGTATTTTATAGGTTATTGAGCCGGTTATTATAAGTTAGGATGCTTATGTTTTGAATTAGGCCAGAGATCCTAGATTCTAAAGGCCAATGCGCCTATTTTTGTATATGTCTCATCATTAATATAAAATACATCATTTCACATAGACCAACCACGATAAAAGAGTACAGGGGAATAAACACCACTAGTTAGGGAAATGCGGGGATAAAAGTTAAGGAAAAGGGGCTAAGATAAGGAGCTTAAGCCAAAAAGGAATATTATATTCATATTTCTTAAGTATAAAGTATGGATAATTATTTTATCCTAAGTTCTAAGGTTGGGGAGAAGTGGGACAAAGTAGCTCCCAACATGACAAGTGTCAAGTTGGGAACATGCATACATATTATTTGGACTTAGTTCATTTTCTGATTCCTTCCATCATTCAGTGATCCATTCAATCATTCCATAATCATCCACACACTCATTGAGCTATCCTCCGTACCTTCATGTCATTGTACCTGAACCTGTATCCAGAGACATACTTGTTTGTGTAGCTGGTTATCTTGGGATCTGGATTGAAGAAGTGGGTTGTTAGGCCTTGTTGGCATAGGGGAAGACCTGGGGCTAAACTCTTTAGAAGTGCACCAACAAAACCCTAGCTACCGTCCCTTTCAACAACATTTTCAAAGCAGATGAAGTCTCATCCGAGGTAGAGGTAGGGGTAGTTGTAGGACTCAGATGTCTACAACCTATCTGAGACAAAGATCTATGATTATAATACCTTAGCAGAGAACTTAGCAGTTAACATTCATTAGCAATTATCCCTTACTCACATCGCAGATTCAAGCCCTAATTATAGAACAATGTAGTATTCAACTAGATCCATCATTCCCAAGAACTTAGCACATAGAAACAAATTAGATCTAGCATTCATTCACATTAATAAGCACTAATCTATTACATATAACATATATTATTTTACTAAACCTACATCACATCAATAACATAAAAACTATAATGCACACAATAACCACAACACAGGATATATGTGGTTCACCCCAGCACGGGGATACGTCCACCAACTCTTTTATTCTTTATTATCTTCTCTCAATCTTCTACAAGCATAGAGCCATAAAAAACCACTCTGCATAGGACATGAGATCTGTGTGCACCTCACTGGATCCTCCTTCCCCGAGCTAGGTTTAAGCACAAATCCTTCTTATAATCACTTGCACTTAGCTCTGCAAGTTCTTAACACACAGTAAGCACAAATCCTTTGTAATCACATAGATCAAACTCTAGCACTTAGCATATTCGCATCATTACCCTTAGCACCACCTACTTACATCGGATAGATTTCTATTTATACATTACAAAATGGGTCTAACCATGGGTAAACCCATGGGAAAAGGTCCCATACCTATTACATAAACCCTAAACCCAAAAATTCCCTAAGGGGCTGAGATCCTGCGATCTCTGCTTCGCCTTGCGCTCTGCCTTAGACCATCTTTTTGAAGTCCCAAAATTGGTCAAATGTGACCCAAGTTCACCAAAACTTGGTCAAGGGCCAACAAGCCCCCAACACTCAACCATGACTCATCCCAATTCACTCTGATCTAGGTAACTATAGGTAATATGTGTGGAACACCGCATTTGACTGCCATTTTTTATCCATGTCGCTTGAATACCAAAGCATGGTGAACTTCACAACTAAGGTTTCTGATGGATTAATATCAGGGAAGGTCACACCTTTCGGCATCTCCCAAGCAATGAAGGCAATGAGGATCAACAACCAACTAATATGGAACTCATAGCCCTGATCCTGAGATTCATGGAATTCTTTCTCTAACCGGTTGATGAGGAAGCTCACCCAGTTCATTTGTATCCCTTGCACGCATTTTCCCGAGAGGTCGACGAAAAAACCCGTGACCTACGTGGGTCTGTTCTTCCTTACTAGATTACCAACAATCATCTGGTAGGCTAGGCACACCATGCCATTATGGATGGAGACTACCTTGTATCCCCTCTTCCCCTTTTCTACATCGCCATTGGTGTCTTTGATTCTCTGTTCCAGGGCGCGATCTGCAACCTTTCATGGATAAAATTCTTGTGGTTCTGGTCCTTGTATTCTTAGTCCGGTGATCCTATGGATCAGTGCCAGATTGATGGTTATATGCCTATCCAACCACAGATAACCACCATGGAATCATGACAACAGGAGCTTAATGCACACATTAACCTCCTGATGTCTTTTGAAGTGTGGTATCTTCATCATGTTCAAGATAGTGGACCTCGTGATGTCCACAGTCCACGGTTGGGGGATGATCTTTGAATTCTTCCCCTTTGTCTTGGTCAAGTACTTGTATGGCATGAGTATGCCATAGATATTGCGGTCTCCTAGGTTATAGTCACTGATATTCAACATCAAAATCCTCTCCAACTGTAGTCTGACTATGCGTATCCCCTTCAGGAGGTACGCAATGATGACTGTGTAGTCGATGTCCCTCGAGACACTATCACAACTCACCACGCCAGCCAGAGGCAGAATGTAGATGGGCAAGATATATGGGATGAGCTTCACATTCACTAAGTCATCACAATGTTTTGTTCATTTCTCGATCGCAACTCAGGATGGTCCAGATCCATGAGCAGTTGACGAGGATGTGTGCACTCCTCTCGGCGACGAGGCCTGGATGCCTGCGGACATAACCTTCTCAGCCATGAGGTCTATCAGAATCTCTTCGACGAATTTTTCTACTATGATAATATCATCCGAAATGCACACTCGAGATCTAATATCTTAGGTCGGTAATCAACACTCAATGTAACAGAATGGATCATGAGGTCTCAATGATCATTGCGTGAAAGAAACTAGTTCTCTATGGGCTCGGATAATCACAATTGTCAAAAATTTTCTTGGTGCAACGCTCGACGGGATAAATATACAATGTCGTAACAGACTCTATCAATGGACAAGAATGCCACAATCAATGCTATTCCATCTATTATGTCATGGTCCTAATGTTCTAGTGGCGAACGTTCTAATAATAACTATGTTTCTAGTCATTCTGGGGTGTCATTCTAACGACCGGGACGCCTCCAACGATCATATTGCTTTCTCTGTGGTGAAGTGCCAATCTTCGTTGTTCTGATATCCTGACGAAGTTCTAGTTCTGCAAACCTTGTTTGTATGGAGCCCTCTCTGGAACGTCTTGTAACTTTTCTAACTTTGCTTTCTTCTTACTGAGCTTTTTGGCTTTCTTTCTTGAAATCTGAGCCATTGGTTTCCTATTTCCATTATTGTTCTTATCTCCTCTTGGCATGGTAACTATGCACTGTGGAGGGTCTTTCATAGGTTTCAAGGGTGATACTTCTTCTCTTTCTGGGGTAGGTTCTCTACTCTCTTTACAGACAGGTGTTTCCAGTCTTCCTTTGTCCTTTTAACTTCGACGTCTAGATCTCTGGTCCTTAGTAGCTTCGATTGGTTCTCTTGTTCCTCCAGTAAGTGCATTATTCTCTTAGCCATGAAATCTCTTAGTTCCTGCTTTTTCTGTTCTATATCATCCTCTTCTTGTTTTCTTCGTATCTGATCTTTCAAAATCCAGGTTTTTCCTAGAAAAATAGCAAGTAGGGTGTTGTTCTCAATAAATTTAATGATCTCAAATTCCTCTTCTGTCAAAGTGCCACGAGAACTCATAGATGTCTGAGTTAGTCTTCCACATAGGGTTATCAACTTTCCTCTAAATAATCTTATTCCTCCTAATGAAGGAACCATAGAAGGTTTTCCCAAAATTTCCCAAGTTCTTTATGTCATGATATTCACCTGTGTTTCCTCATCCAGGACACAGTCTATGTCGAAGTCTCCTATTCGTGTTTCCATGCACTCCTTCTCTTTTAAGATCTATGATAAGTTGATATCTCTATGATCATTTAGGGTTTCTTTTATCTGTAATAATACAGTCTCTAATTATTTTTGGGGTTATATCATATCCTTAGTTTCTTGGTTTGTCTCATAGTTTTCTTGATTCATATTCATTTTCTCAACTTTTGCAATAATTTTAGGGAAATCCAAAACTTCGATCCAGTAACCTTACAACAAAGTCAAATAGGACCTCTATCAGTGCATTCCTTATCTGTTAAGAACCAAATATCAATATAGCATAGAAAATCCTCAGAAAAATTAATCAACACCTTGAAAAAGAGAGAATTTCAGATAATAAGCCTCTTCGAGGCGGCAACCTCATTTTACCCCACTTAAATGTTCAAGTACCAAATGATTCAAAATGAAAATGTCTCCTTGGTATATATAGGAGACTAGGAGGTAAAAGTACAACTAATGGCCTAAAGCCGACATAAATAAAATAACATTACTAATCTAATATGCCCCAATTAAGGGGTAATGAGCCAATATTAGGGCTTAACATGCCCCTCCCCTTGAGACAAGTGTTGTCCGCAACGCTTGAGTAATTCTAGATGCTTCTGTATAAAAGACTCATCTTTCCAAGTGGAATCTTTAGCCGATAGTTTCCTCCATTTAATGAGATACTCTGAAATGGATCTATTCCTCAGTTGGCGAATTCTTGTGTCAGTGATGGCTTCAAGCTCCAATGTGATTTTTCCTTCCTCGTCAAGTTCTGGCAATATAGTTTGAACTGGGATCTTGTCGCCTATAACCTTATTTAAGCATGAAACATGGAAAACTGGGTGTACTCGTGAAGATGCAGG
>JZKD02S2141442.1:184178-196378 GCA_000966675.3 Picea glauca
CAATGAGCCAATATTAGGGCTTAATATTATCAAGATGTCCCAGTCTTCTGCAATGTTAGAAAAGAGTTAATCCTCTCTTTCTCTTGAACGATCCCCAACCTTTCCTGCATTGCACACTGCGATCACAGTGGTGGGTCTGCAAAATGTTCTTTCTAGGATCCTGCATCCATTTGTTTGTCCAAACATTCTTTCTATGCATAGGAATAACGCATCTTTAATTATTTCTATCATATCTATTCATATAAAATCTTCTTTATTCTATTTGTACCCTAGTTTTCATACTAGGACCAAATCTATTAAACATACCCAGATCCATTATTTCAAAAATAAAAATTTTCACTTATCTTACCTTTCTCAAATTACAAAGCTTCAAGATCTTATCTCTTTTCTTCAGATATGAATTCTCTTCTTAGCACATAGATCCACAATTCAAGTAGAATACTGCACACTAGGGAAGCAGATCTAAGCACAGAGATTTCTCTTTTCTTCAGTTCCCATCAATCACAATTTCAGGCCTCGACAATGGAACCATTTGTTGGTATAGGAGCAGACACAGGGTTCAACGCTTCAACAACGCACCAAAAAAACTTTAACTACCAGCCCTTTCGGTAACACCTTTGAAGCAGATGAAGTCTCACCCGAGGTAGAGGCAGGGATGGTTGAAGGACTCAGATGTCTGCAACCTAGCTGGGACACGGATCTGTGATTGTAAAACCTTAGCCGAGCACTTAGAAGTTAACATTCATTAGCAATTATCCCTTACTCACATCACAGATTCAAGCCCTAATTACAGAACAACACAATATTAAACCAGATCTAGCATTTCTAAGCACTTAGTACATAGAAATAGATCATATCTAGCATTCATTCACATTAATAAGCACTAAGATATTGCATCTAACATATATCATTGTACTAAGCATACATCACATCAATAACATAAAAACTATAATGCACACAACAACCACAACACATGATATCCGAGGTTCACCCCAGCGTGGGGCTACATCCACCAACTCTTCTCTTATTTATTGCCTTTTCTCAATATTCTACAAGAACAGAGCCATAGGAACCCACTCTACATATGACAGAAGATCTATGCACACCTCACCAAATCCTCCTTCCCCGATCTAGGTTTAAGAAAAAAGCCTTCTTACAATCACTTGCACTTAGCTCTGCAATTTCTTAACACAAAGTAAGCACAAATCCTTTGCAATCACATAGATCAAACTCTAGCACTTAGCATCTTGGCCTCATTACCCTTAGCACTGCCTACTTACATTGCCTATATTTCTATTTATACATTACAAAATGTTCCTAAACATGGGTAAAACCATGGGCCGACATCCCATACCCGTTACATAAACCCTAAAACAAAAAATGCCCAAAGAAGTGGATGATATCTCACAATCTCTGCTTCACCTTGCTCTCTGCCTTCGACCAACCCGTTGAAGTCCCAAAATTGGTCAAACGTGACCGAAGTTCACCAAAACTTGGTCAAGGGCCAACTGACCCATGGGATATTGAAGAGGCAGGTTGTTAGGCCCATGAGAAATTTCTCTCTGCGTGAGAGAATTTTGGGGAATTGATTTCCTGAAGGTGTTAAACTAGAGCTATAGGGCTCTGAGACTTCCTATCTGTTCTGTTGCTGAAGCCCGGAAAGGAAGTGGGGCAGCTGAAGGAATATTGATCATAGAAGGGGCACACTTCCTGGGGTGGGTCAGACATGTGGGTAATGAGGGATTGTAGGTTGTTATTTTGAGTTGGCACCTGTGATGGAGTCTTTCCTATTGTCTATGATCCATTAGCCTGGTTAGAAATCCCTTTACCTAGGTGGAGTTTAGTCCTAGGTCGTGGGTGACCCACTACGGAGAGTGATGAGCAGTGTGATATAATTTTAGGAGGTTCGTGGAAGGTTTGCACACAATTGGTGATATTCTTACCAAGATAAGTGTCAATTGTGTGATAAAATTACAGGTTGCATTATTATTTACGTGTTTATTTTTATGGGTTTATCCTATGTGTGGTTATAATTGTGTTTATATTTATGGGTATTGTCAGTATATGCTGGATTTATATGTTTACTATTATTTCCATATGAATCTGTGCATTTATAGTATGTATTTTTTTGTTTATGTTTTATATATAAAGTTCTGCAAGAGTTCTATGTGTATATGTTTTAATTGCACATAGTTCGAAAAAATTATGTGGCATAGCTCAGTTGGATACTGGGTATGTTACAGTATGTCGAGCATAGAATGAAAGCATTCTTTGGAGTAGCATGGCTCAACATGGGTGGTTGGGGATGTTACAAGTCATGACAGGTAGTCCAATTTTCACTGCTTTGAACTGATTCAGAGTCTCAAAATCTGTAATCAGATGTTCAACCAAGGTTGCTCCTTTTTCCTCCAGGGTTTCAAACTTGGAGCGATCCATTCTGCACTGAGTGAGGGTAGTGTTGTATTCTTCCTAATCATATAATTTTCCTTTTCCATCCCAAAATGGTGGGAGGCCTTTAATAAACAATTATTCAAACAAATCCTTGAACTCTTGCACACTTTTCTCCATCCGTGTTGCCTTCGTTTTGACTGATTTCAGCAAGTTATGTTTAGCAACAACCCTCCTAGCCTAGATGATAAATGTAGTTATATATTTAACTCCAATGGTATGAAGTTCTATATTAGGGATGTATTTGAGAAGGTTAATGGAATTTTGGGCCCACTTTGATGCTTTATTTGCTAAAGTCTCATTCACAACAGTGCACCTGCTTATGGTTTTGATGGCTATGTTTTCTTTATCATTGATGAAATTCAAATACACTCTAAACTTGGTAGCTTCAACAACTATATAATCCCAAATGATATTCTTGGCTCCCTACAACAGGCCTTTACCTCTTAATCTCATCTTCAACTTATCTGTCATTTCCTGCAAGGCTTTATTCTCCTTTTGAAATTGAGGCATTCTTTCGTCCTTTGCTTGTATCTCCTACTTCAATTTCTCTATGCTCCCTTTTAACCCTTTGATTTCTCCTTCTTTCAGGTTGACTTGTGACATGGCCTGGAAAATTCCTTCAGTGCTTGGCCCAACTTCTGCAATAGGAGGTACAACTACATCCTTGTTCAACAATTCTGTCTGTCCTTGTGACCACTTCACCTTTTCTTGTTCTAGCTGCAATGCCTTAGAATTGTAGTCCAATGCCTCTTGATGAAGTGACTCATTTTCCTATTCCTGAGAAACTATTTTTTTTTTTTTTTGTGGATGCTCTGTGGAAAACATTTTCAATTTCTTCTTCAAGATTTGAATCAATTTGTCTTTTTCATCTAATGAGGATTTCACCCCTTGAGGGCCTTCAGATTCCAACCTCTTGAACTGAGTCTACCAAGTTTTGCTAGATGCCTTTTCTTGCCTCAACTAGCCTTCCAATTTCATTACATAAGATGGCAGCTTTAAATTCCTCAAGCTTAAACTCAGGTAATTGGAATAAAACATATCACTAGTATTCTTATGGAGTTTGACTTTGTCTAGAGCACTGATGTTCTCATACCATATCTTGATATTAGATACTTTGTCTTCATATACAACTGCAATGTTGAAGGTCCTATTTTCAATATCCATTACTATGAACAGAGAATATTTTTGTTGAGAAATATTTTCCACTTCAGGGACTAAATCCCTCATCTCACCCAGAGCTCTGTTTCCCTTCTCAACATATTGTTTTTCCAAATCTTCTTTACATTGATAAGCTACCCCAAATGCTTTATCAAAAATGTGCTTCTTACCGCTAAAGGTTCTTGAGATGCCTTCACTTTGGAGCTTGCTTTCCTTTTCAACCTCTATAGTGCTAGTGCCACTCTCCACCATATCTAGATTTACTTGTTCTCTGGGCTCTTCCTCCTCCAAATTCACTATTTGTCAAGACTGTGTAATCTTCATATTATTGGAAGCATTTTGATGATCACTAGTGCCCATGGCCTCTAAATTGCTTCTCTTGATGTAAACACTCATGTTAGGGACCTTGACTATCAGTTTGTGAGGAGATTGTTGTGTTTGACTTTGTTGTAGGGTTGTCTCCACTTGCTTTGTTTGAGGTGGTTGCAGCATTGCTTCCATATCAACACTGAATTCTAGGTTTTCCAGTTTATCAAAAACCTCAACATGATCATGCTCATAAGGGGCCTATTTTTTCATCAATCTTCTCTTGGATATGATCTAGTGAGGATCATATATTCTTCCCTATATGATCAAAATCTAGACCAGGGGTCAAATTTTAGTTTAAAAATCAACGTTCTCGGAATTGCCTCAAAACGAACGAGAGTATAGCCCTCATCGTCAAAAACCCAACGCAACTCGTTTCGTCTCAAACGAACGTCAGGAGCGAGAGATATCACAATCTGTTCGAATCGTCAAATAGGTAAAAAAAGGGACGTTGACTGTGTAGTCTGTACAGTCCATACGGATGCTGACGTGGCATGAATGTATGCTGACGTGGCAGAGGTCGTACGTCCAAGTGGCAGATGGTGACGTGGCCTTCACTCATTGGCAGATTTGGGCGAATCACATTGCAACACGTGGCAGTTATTGGGCAAATGGTATGGTGCCACGTGGCCCAGTCATGGGCTACCACGTGGCACCCCTTTATTGGCTATTGGTTTGTTAATCAAAATTTTATGAGTCCATGGGGATTCGAAACCCGGACCTCCCCACCGTGTAAATCTTTGGCAATGGTCGCCCTACCAATGTGCCATGTATTATTTTTTATTAACTATATGTTTTTAAAATTATATAAGTTAGAATTATGTGCATTTCGGTGGGGGGGTCGGGCCGGGGCTTAGCCCTGGCCCATGGTTGTATTGCGTATTATCATATGACCAAGTGTAAACGGAATGGCGCGCACATATTTGTAAATAGAGTTCAGCCCATGGTTTCGGGCGCCATAACATATGACCATAAAGTTTGTGCGCGGGAGTTAGTTTTTTTAAAACGGTTAACAACCAATCATTTGTCCGACATTTGGCGCATTTTCATTGGTTTGAAAATCTTGTCCCTTTTTATATGAGCGCGCAGTCACATGGACCATATATGACCTTGGCCTTGGCGGTTAGGGGCTGGCGTGCCCATAACTGTCCTACAGTTTGGAATGTTTTTTGGTTATGCACGATGCTGGGTTTAAACACGCATTTTGGAGCGTGTTCTTGGTTCAAGCACACAGAGGTGCGTTTTGGCAAACCAGAGCCAACAAGCTTGAAGGAAGAGGATGGCAGGAGGCCTATCTTTCTCATTTTTTGGCCGATTGAGGTGTCGTAAAAGCCCAGCTAGGGGTTTTTGGACGTCTTGAATCCATTGGCACTGTTATCAAGGCCATTTGAAGACTTCTTTTGCAGGTTTTTAGCCATTGAAGTTTCAGCAAGCTCTAGGGAGCTTGAAGCCCTCATTGATTGAGAACATGTTTTGGTGAGTCCAAGTTTGTTTTCTTTGACTGAATAGACATTTTTGGCTAATTTTTATTCTCTGAACACATTGGGACAGGTTTCAGAGGCTTTTGAGGACTTTTACAGGTGTTTTTGCCAAAGAGAAGCTCAGGGAAGCTTAAGGCCACATGTAGAAGAGGTCATGCCCGGATAAGCCATGATCTGTTTTCAGAGTTTTATTAGTCATTTTTGGGGTTTTTATGTGTTTTGATCCCAATGGTACAGTCCATTTTTCCATTGGAGTTGAGAAGCATCTTGTAAAAGAACTTTTGACAAATTAATCCCAGAGAGCCAAGTCCATTGAGGGAGGCTCAAGGAGATGTAGCCCAGAGAGGGGTGAACTCCTTTATCATGTTGTTATTATTGTGAGTTTGATGGATTATTTTCTACAAGTTATGTTGTTGTTTTTTTATTTAAAGAACATATTTAACCATTTAAAAGAAAATTTTCTCACCCATGAACATTTAAAAGAAGATGCATAAACTTGGCACATAATTTATCTTGCATATTTTAACACATGAAGCAAGGTCCTGTAAAGTTGATTTTAATGAAGTAGAGGGTGCTTGCATAGCATAACAAGTCAACCTTCTATTTTCAGATCACTATAGCTGTGAAAAACCAAAGCCTTTGAGCTTTGCTTGAATCTTATATAAGCATGATCTAGTTTTGACAATGAAAGGGCCAATGATAAAAGGGAATTTGAGTTTGGAGGCTTTGTGCAATTTCATGAAATGCTTTGTCTTAGATATAATTCTTTGCCTAATAAATTCAAGGGAAAAGACTCTTGGTGTCAGAAAATTTGGATATAGATAGGGGGATTCATGACAACCATAAACCTAGATTATTGTTGTATGCATGAACAATACCCAGTCCCCCACTTTGTTTTCTGTATTTGTCTACAGATATCCCCTCATGTCATCCAAAAATCTAGATAGGTTGGTGTTGAAAATCAAATTGTAAACCCTGGACATGACTTTGTTGATGAAGATGAGCAATGTAATCCTCTTTCATTCAATTCATATGAATGTTGCTTCAAGAAATTGTCTCTTATTGGTTTCTAGGAAAATATTTAGAAAACAGGTGTAATACCTGAAATCCCTTAGAGAGAGAAAATTCAATAGTTGTTTATGGATATTATCAGCTATGAATTGATCAAAACTGATACAGACTGACTAACCAGAATCTCACTTGGAAAAGACCAATAGGAAACCGAGCATGACTTCGACCACATGTTTATCATTGTCTAGACCTAAAATTTGACTCGACAAGGAACAAACCCATTGGAATTCAATAACCATTATAATCACACTCATTGGCAAAGAAAGACTCTTTGAAAAATGTTTTGGTTTGACAATTGTCTGTAAAATCAAATCTCGGACTTCTGATGGACATTATCTGTATACCATAATTAGATTTTCTTCATCGAAAGGTTCAGACATTGCGGAAAAAGTCTCTATTATACTGAGGGAATATTGAATTGATAGAATCTCTACCCTACACATGACCTCAGATCTGTTAAACTTAGCAGCATCGATATTCATTCTCTAATGAGAGGCCATATGGGCCACCCTGAGGCTAGCCGGGGAGATTTGGAGAATCAACCAGTCTTATGAGGTATTGACAAAAACCAAGGGGAACGTACAACCTTTGTGAGTCAAAACAAAATTCAGGATGAACGAGATGCTATGTGAGTCTACTGAAAAATTCAGGCGGAACATACAACCTCTGTGAGCATAGACATTATAGTGCAAAAGTCAAGGGGAACACACAACCTCTCTACCCTACACATGACCTCAGATCTGAGAGGCCATATGGGCCACCCTGAGGCTAGCCGAGGAGATTTGGATAATCAACCAGTCTTGTGAGGTATTGACAAAAGACAAGGGGAACGTACAACCTTTGTGAGTCAAAACAAAATTCAGGACGAACGAGATATTATGTGAGTCTAATGAAAAATTCATGGGGAACATACAACCTCTGTGAGCATAGAAATTATAGTGCAAAAGTAAAGGGGAACACACAACCTCTCTACCCTACACATGACCTCAGATCTGTTAAACTTAGTAGCATCGATAGTCATTCTCTAATGAGAGGCCATATGGGCCACCCTGAGGCTAGCCGGGGAGATTTGGAGAATCAACCAGTCTTGTGAGGTATTGACAAAAGCCAAGGGGAACGTACAACCTTTGTGAGTCAAAACAAAATTTAGGATGAATGAGATGCTATGTGAGTCTAATGAAAAATTCAGGGGGAACATACAAGCTCTGTGAGCATAGACATTATAGTGAAAAAGTCAAGGGGAACACACAACCTCTGTGAGCATAGACAAACTAGTGAAAAAATCAGGGGGAACATACAACCTCTGTGATCCTATTCAAACCTTGTGAGCCATGAGAAAAAGTCAAGGCATATAGAAAAATTTATGTTGAATATAAAATTCATATGATCTAAAAACAAACGATATTCCTAATATTGCAAACGATATAAATGTATTGATCTAGTGCATTGGCACATGTAACATTATCCACCATGAAGAGAATTTTGAATTGCCTTGTAAAGAGTCGAGTTGTAACTGAAGTCTTAAGTCTAGTTCTATTTTAGAACTAAAGTGTAATGTTGATTTGTAACTGAAGTCTTAAGTCTAGTTCTATTTTTTAACTAAAGTGTAATGTTTAGTTGTAACTGAAGTCTGAAGTCTAGTTCTATTTTAGAACTAAAGTGTAATGTTGAGTTGTAACTGAAGTCTTAGTATAGTTCTATTTTAGAACTAAACTGTAATGCTGAGTTGTAACTAAAGTCTTAAGTCTAGCTCTATTTTCGAACTAAAGTGTAATGTTGAGTTGCAACTGAAGTCTTAAGTCTAGTTCTATTTTCAAACTAAAGTGTAATGTTGAGTTGTGACTAAAGTCTCAAGTCTAGTTCTATTTTCAAACTAAGTAATACCAGTCTCAAGTCTAGTTCTAAGTTAGAACTAAAGTATGAAGTTGAGTTATGATTAAAGCATGCAAACAAGTTACTATTTTGAGTCTCTCCTTTTCTCCTCTTCAACCTATATAAGCAGAGGTTGACACTTCTCTTCAACACAATTTTAATATGCAGCAATAGAGGCACATATCAGTGATAAAGAGGTAGCATACTGAATAAGCATATCAGTGTTGTATATCAACAATAAAGGAAACATATCAGAGGTGTATTTCAATAAGGTCTCTTAGGTCTTTGTCAGGTCAGATTCATCTTGGCAAGCTCTTTAAGAGAAGAACATTCAAGGTGGATATTTGCATGTGATCTTACATTATTAATGCAATAAAGGGATATCGTTTGTTGGGGTTTTTCTCCCTGTACAGGGTTTCCCCAGGGCATATGTGTTGTTTATGTGCATTCTTACTTATCTACATAGTTATTGATATTCGGTTATGATTTGGTATTGTTGAAGTGTATTAAGATGGAATCAAAGTGTTGAAGAAAATAAAAGAATTAATCCGCATAAGAAATCAAGATCATAATTTAACATGGTATTAGATATTAGGGTGTGTTAAGCATGCTGAAGTGCAGAAGCATGTACATACAGATCCAAGCGAGCTTGATTAAGTTTCCAGTGTGAGGTCCATGGCATCCTTCATTTCAATTAGGGCTGAGGATAGGCTGGAAGGATGTGCAACTTCAATGTGTGGAAGCTTCGAATAAAAAATATCTTGCAGGAACATGATCTTGAGTAGGATGTGACCACAATGGTGGAGTAACCCATGAATAATGCGGAAAGAGGGGCCTTTATAAAGAGTCAAGAAAAGGCCAAGTGAATCATCTTTGACTCAGTCAAAGACAATATAATGCCTGCAATGACTTCGTTAATGACTTCCAAGCACTATGTGGATACCTTGGTGAATCTGTATGAGAAACGGGCTCCAAGTTAGAAGAGGACACTTAAGCACAAGATTAAGTATTTGAATATTTTGAAAGGTGAATCAGTGGCATCTTTCTGTTCCAGGATAGCCTAGATTAGAGATCAAATTTTGGTCATAGGGGTGACAGTGGACGATGATGATTTAGTGCATGCCATTTTTAAAGGTATTCCTTCTTCATGAGATACCTTCTTATCCAGTGTAAGTGGGACAGATATTCAACCCATGTTTGAGAGGTTATGGCATGATTGCCTCTAGGAGGAGAGTCACACAACTACCAGGAATGAGCCAATGAAATAAGAGCACTCAACTTTAGCATCAAGATTCAAGGGAAAGAAGAAAGACACTTTCTAGAAAGGCTCTCAGAGGAAGCCAAAAACCAAAGGTACATTCAAAGGAAATAATATTGATACATATAAGATTAAATGTTTTAGTTGTAATAAGTTGGGTCATTTTGCTAAAGATTGTTGGTTTAGAAAGAAATATCCAAGGAAAGGGAATCATCATGCCTCAACTGCTAAGGATGATTAATCCAAAATAATTTAGAAAATACATTCTAATGAAAAAGAAAATAGAAAATACTATTACTTGGTTTCTACCTTATCCAGTTCAGTTTTCACGGGGTCGAAAAATTCGTTAGTAAACAATGGTGCATCAAAGCACATGACAGGGTACTAGGAAATCTTGTCAGATTTCAAGACAAAATATTTTGCAGAGCATGTTGAGCTTGGGGATGAAAATGTTACAAGATAGAGGGAGTAGGCTCTATCTCTAACTAAAGTGTAATGCTGAGTTGAAACTGAAGTCTTAATTCTAGTTCTATTTTCAAACTAAAGTGTAATGTTGAGTTGTGACTGAAGTCTCAAGTCTAGTTCTATTTTTGAACTAAAGTATACCAGTCTCAAGTCTAGTTCTAAGTTTGAACTAAAGTATGAATTTGAGTTATGATTAAAGCATGCAAACAAGTTATTATTTTGAGTCTCTCCTCTTCTCCTCTTCAGCCTATATAAGCAGAGGTCGATCCCTCTCTTCAAGAAAGTTTTGATATGCAAGTTAAGGGTGAAGAAATAGAAGCACATATCAATGATAAAGAGGCAACATACCAAAGAAGCATATCAGTGTTGTATATCAACAATAGAGGCAACATATCAGAGGTGTATTTCAGCAAGGTCTCTCAGGTCTTTGTCAGGTCAGAGTCATATTGGCAAGCTCTTTAAGAGTAGAACATTCATGGTGGATATTTGTAAGTGATCTTACATTATTAATTCAATAAAGGAATATCGATTGTTGGGGTTTTTCTCCCTGTATAGGGTTTCCCCAGGGTATATGTGTTGTTGATGTGCATGCTTAATTATCTACATAGTTATTGCTATTTGGTTATGATTTGGTATTGTTGAAGTGTATTAAGCTGGAATAAAAGTGTTAAAGAAAATAAAAGAATTACTTTGCATAAGAAATTAAGCTCATAATTTAACAAGATCCTTGTTTATTTACTACGAACTTTTCTTCATGCAAATATTGTTCGGCACACCAACCTACAAATTCGAAAAAAGAAAAAGAGGTTTTGACAGTATACAAGACTATGGAGGCCTGGACTGTTTCAAGGAATGGTATATGCCTTCCTACATTATTAGACATGTTTCTTCTGGACACAGAGATGGGATAAATGGTGATTTTGGTATCAAAGACACCTGAATCTCAGTCAATTAGGGCTTCTCCATTCACCACAGGGTCTTGTTATTTTACTGAAGTTATGATAGGATCCATGACTGCAATGAAAAATACCTGGAAATGAGAAGAAATGGCATGCAATTGGCATATTGTCTAGCTGCAGTTGAATGAGGGTGGTTGCGCCAAGTTTCAAACGGTCCAGTTGTTTAAAAAATAGTAATATAACCAGCAAAATTCAATTTTATACTTTTCCAAATTTCGAGGGCGTGAAGAGGTGGTTTGGGGCAACCCTCT
Organism: Picea glauca; assembly: GCA_000966675.3. Classification (NCBI taxonomy): domain Eukaryota; kingdom Viridiplantae; phylum Streptophyta; class Pinopsida; order Pinales; family Pinaceae; genus Picea; species Picea glauca. The sequence continues at coordinate 195,511 of JZKD02S2141442.1, forward strand.
TTTCACCCTGAAATGCACCTAGTGGCATCACGTGGTCTCAACACAAAACTATGGTTTAGATTTCGGCTCGATTTCTAAAATGATCCTCTGCACAACTTCTCCCCTTGAAATGTTCCTTGAATGTTGATCTGGAGATCTGCCAGTCTGTGATGTATCAGGTCCCATCACCTTAGCATCCCTGCCAGATTTAGTCTCTTCCCTGGTTTATCAGGCTTCCAAACCAATTTAACGCCTCGCTAAGTTCTGAAATCTTGATTTCACACAAAAATGTTAATGGTGATAACAATACCAATCTATAACATACCTGACCACCCAGAGGCCGAGTTATGCTACTTAAACAGGTTGCAAAACACCTATCCACCAACAGGTGTGGCAGGCTGCAGTCCCAAGACCCAATTCTCTGAATGGATCTCGAATTATAACAACATTTAATCTGAAAACAAGCATGAAACAACCACATGCATTAATCAATATCCATGCTACAACATAAAAGAGATAAGAAACATGTCATGCACAAAAAATAACTAGTATATAGCCACATTACAAATACATATCACAAAGATAATTAAATACAAAGTGGAATAACATTTGACAGAAAACATGTTAAGAACCAAATATCAATATAGCATAGAAAAACCTTAGAATAAGCACTCAACGCCTTGAAAAAGAGATAATTTTATATAATAAGCCTCTTCAAGGGGGCAACCTCTTTTTACCCCACATAAGTGTTCAAGTACAAGATGACTCCAAATAAAAATGTCTCCTTGGTATATATAGGAGACTAGGAGGTATAGTTACAACTAATGGAATAAAGCTGACATAAATAAAATAACATTACTAATGTAATATGCCCCAATTAAGGGGTAAT
>JZKD02S2141442.1:199860-243243 GCA_000966675.3 Picea glauca
TAGATCAAAGAATTGCTCCATCTGAAGTATCCATGTGATTGGGTCCTTGCCATCAAACTTCTTCATATCGATCTTAGGAACGTGGTTGGTCTTCAACCCAAAGTTGGAGTTTCTCTATTCTTGATTCACCTTTCTTGTGTCCCCATCATGAATTTCATGGGATGCATTTTCACTTTCAGGTGTCTTCTCTGTTACGAATTTTTTCAATACTTCCATGATCTCCTCTTTTAAACCATCCATCTTAGTATTTATTGCCTCCAACTTAGATTCCATCTCTTGTAGTTCATCTTTTGTTACTATCTTCTTTTGTAAATCATTTATGTCCCTACACATTTCTTCACCTTCATCAAGAGTCCAAGTAGGATTGTCTGGAGGCTTATTTGGTGTAGACATTCCCTTTTTGGGTGACATGTTGGCCAAGTTTCACTTTTGAACCTTGATTTTGAGGTGGTTCTACTAGACAATATTTCTTATATTGTATCTCCCAAGTTTCGGCCTTTCTTGGTATGAAACTTTATTTTATGTAGTTCTATGAAATTTCTTCTCTGCAGTGCCATAGGTCTGATCAAAATTGGATGTGCCAAGTGGAATTTACAGTAACTTCCCCACAACTTTCTGATTTTTGGCCTTTCCAGGAGATCTCACTTGTATATCATGCCCCCCACAAAATGGTTGATATTAAATTGTGAAACTCATACCATAGATACTACAGACTGTCCACTATCCAATGAAACCAGTCTCACTCAATTTGGATACTCCTCTAGGAAGAAGTTATGATTGTTTTTCCTGGAACACCTTCTTGAGACTAGTCTATAGGACTAGTCAGATACCCTATCTTCCATAGGGTGTATATACAAATGTAAGATGACCTAGAAGCTGAAATTTTTACCACAAATACCTTACTAATGTCTGTGAATATACTCCATATTTCAAGGTCTGAAAAGTTACATAAAAATTTTTATATCGAAAATTCGACAATGACTTGGTTCAGGACGATTCCAGAACCCTATCTTCCAAAGGCTGTATCTACGAAAGTATAAGGCATAAAGAGATGAAATTTTAACCCAACGTACCTTGATCCTTCTACTAAATATCTTCCAAACCGTTGCTTCTGAAACATTGTAGAAAACGGGTTATAGAGAAAATTCCAAGGTGCCTCAGATGTAGCAGCAAAACCCCAAGACCTTGATCTCTGATACCATATGTTAAGAACCAAATATCAATATAGCATAGAAAAACCTCAGAATAAGTACTCAATGCCTTGAAAAAGAGATAATTTCAGATAATAAGCCTCTTCGAGGGGGAAACCTCCGTTTACCCCACATAAATGCTCAAGTACAAGATGACTCGAAATGAAAATGTGTCCTTGGTATATATAGGATACTAGGACATATAATTACAACTAATGGAATAAAGATGACATAAATAAAATAAAATTACCAATGTAATATGCCCCAATTAAGGGGTAATGAGCCAGTATTAGGGATTAACAAAACATAGAGAGCACTTATCTTTTAAGTAAACATTCACCAACTAGCAGTAGACCAAGGACGTTCCTACCATCCATAGATGTTGTTGTTCATTTAATCTCAATAGCAGGACACCCCCGAGACAGGGCTATGAATCCACAAGGATGGGTCCTAGGCCAAATATAAACACACACAAACGTTAGCTAACTAGCTCTCAGGTTTCCCACCCTCACAAAAAATTTGAATTTCCAACTCTCTTTCCCTCTCATATTGCACAACCCAAAAAAATGAACACCTTTATTTTCCATGCAGTCCCTAGGTATGTTCCATTTCTCTCTAGGGATCCAATGTTATTGGTCAGGAAATATCCCTACTAGAAACTCCAAGGATTCTCAGCTGTGGAAATTTCTATCCGAACTACCATCAATCTCATGCACACTAGAATCCATTCCTTCCTGGAATGTTTAATAAATTATTACACCCATTCAACAATGGATCTCCTCTTCCTGCCATTTGTTTACCATGCTTAGCCCAAGAGAACATGAACTAGCAAGAGGTAGTGAAGAGGAAAGAAGAAGAAAAAAAACAAGGGGAAGAAGACGAACCAAGGGAAGAAAGACCCCAAAACAACCCCCAAGGTCTATTTAAATAATTACATGAATACAAGAGCCACATGGCCTCCCTCCCAAGAAACTCATTTAACACCTTTTCTCCATAAAATTAATTATGGATAATTAAAATTATAATAATAAAAATTCTTAGCCCCTCAAAACCCTTCTCTTGTGGAATCATACCCCCCTATCTCTTTTTCCCTTTTCCATCTTGAATCCAACAATGTGTTTTATTAATGTATATGAAGTATTACATTTCCTAGGCACTCTGGCCCTTTTTCAACTTTAATGGCTCACCAGCCTAAGTCACAATTACATAATACATTATAGTTCATAAGGGTTAAAACTGGGATGTTACAGTTTCTCTTTCATGTCAATATTCACCAGGCGTGCCCTTAATGACTTCACATATGCATCGGATTCAATTTTTGGACCTACTATAGTGTGTTCCCCTTCAGTCTCTTGTACTTGCACATTTATTGGATCTTCTTCAGTGACATTGTAACATTCTTGTAGTTCATGAACTATCACAATTTTTTTGTGTGCACTCCATGCATGTACAATTTCTGTCTAATATTCTTCCATAAAAATATTACTTCTAATGACTTGTAGAGATGCATCTACTAAGGGTGACTCATCTTCAAAACAAAATTTTACCTCAAAATTCTAGGTGATCTCTCCCTATTTTGTTGTCCCTCTAAGCACTTCTAGCTCTAGATACAATTTCTTGGGAACCATCTTAAGTGTATGTATGAACCTGTGCATCCATTCTTACTTTGGGACCTATCTCCAAATTGTCATACATTATGAAACATGATCTATTAGACTGCTCATCCCTGTGTACTTGTGCGAAACTTCTTATGTTCCAAATCTATTATGCATCATCCTTTTACAGTGATGTAAATCCCCTATTCCTTCCTTGTGTGTATCCCACCATACCGTTGGGGTTTCTCTTAGTGAAACATCTAATGATAATTTTTTTTTTTTTGGTATATGCAACACAAATTATTTGACAAGAGAACTTACCCCAGTTAATCCATCAAACATTGGTGTATCATGTACCTATTTTTCAATCCAACACAACGAGAAAGTAATGCGAGAACATCTTTTGGTTGATACTTCATGCAACCGATGTTGTCAATGTTCAATTCCTTCCTCTAAATCTGATGCACAAGAGATAATACTTCTTGAACTAAGCACACCATCTGCAGTAGGATTGACATAGTCATCAATTTGCATGGTCATATTAAACAAGTTATCAATTTATTTTCTTGTGGTTTCAACATTCCTTCTCGTCTCCGTGGGGTCTAATGGCGAAGTGACCTTTAAGCCTCCTCCTTGAAAAATAATTTCCCTCTTCTTCAAGTTAATAATCACTTGATATTCAAATTCCCAATCTAGCCTAATAAATCTTGTATACGGCTGACTGTTATCCACAATCTCAATGACCTCAAAGTTGGCTATGATGTGCACTCCATCTATATTAACATATACTCCTACCAGTCTCTCGATCAGTATTATCTTATGTTGGTTTTCCAAACTCAACTAGAAATTTGACCAAACTAGCTTCGGTTTCCCCACCATTTCCCACGTTTCTCTTGGAAGAACATTTACATCTAATCCTAAGTCGAAGATGAGATTATCCATGTCCTACTCTCCTACTTGTGCACTCAATATGAATTCTCTATTTGTCCCCTTCTTGCACAATACTTGGTTCACTATTCTCTGTGTCGTATGTACTTCTATGTCTTGTGTGCCTTGATCGATAATCCAATGCAATGCTTTCAACACTGCTTCATCCTTCATCAAATATAAGCAAATCTTTAGAAAATATTTCAAAGTATTTAACTTTTTGACTGACCTTTCTCGAAAGGTGCGATCATAAACTGGTGGCATATCATATATTGGTGGTGTCTTTGATGTTGATGTTATCCATTTTGGGCTTAGTATTTCCTTCCTAACTAGTTGATATGTCACTTTATCTTTATACAAATTACATGATGATGTAGGATCAACTGCTTTCCTTATCCATTACTCAACCGCCTCTCCTTTTTAAATCGCATATGGTCTATTTCTCATTCCACCACATGTAATAGTTGCTACTCTAGGTTGATCTTTGCGCTCCTCAGCTGCTATCATCTTTAGGTTTTGGTTCTTATTTTAATTCCCTCTTTCCTTCCATTTCAATATTAGTTGAGGACAATACTTTATCGTGTGGTCCAATGCTCTGCACTACATGCATGTCATGTAAGTATTCTGGAAGTCTCTCGCTAAATGTCTCGGTTTATTGCAATTATAAAAAATGATTGGTCATCTTCCTCTTCTACCAAATCCACCTTGTCCTTGGCCTCTACTAAATCCTCCTTGTCCACCTTGATTAAATCCTCTCGGAGTATTGCACTATGAAAATCCACCTTCTGTTGCATCATTTTCTTCTTCAATTTTGTACGCATATGAAGTGTGCTCTCTCATTAATTTGAATGTGCAACAATCTTTCTCATCGTGTCCTATAGAATTGAAACAATTAAAGAATAAATTATTGGGAATACTCTGGTACTTTTGCAATAATGGAAAAGTAGTCAGATGATGTCCCTATGTCTTGCAAATTTCACAATATCCTACTCCTCCTGCTAATGGGTTCGGTGCTCTTGTAGCCATATACTGTGAAAATGTTGGACATTCTTCCTTACGATGGCCTTATGTCTTATATGTAATACAAAAAAATTATTGATGCTTTTCCGTTTCCTTTGTTATTTCTGAAAAAATAATCCTTAGTGTATCCAAATCTGACTGTACCTATGCCATTCCTATTCCATCTCCCATGGGATATGCTTCTAACTTCATCGTAATTTCTTATGATTCGGGCTACGACATGACCTTATTTTGTGTCGATAAATAATGAATGTGCAACAACATACCTACAATAAACCATTCTCAATATTGTTCATTAGGAATATGAGATGCTAATATACCCATCACATCCTTAAATATTTGATTGTAATCCCAAACTATGTCATTCTCTACTTGCTTAATTTCTTTCATCATGGTGATATACTGAGATTCAAATTTCAGCTTCCGAAATTCCTTTAAAATTTTTTGTACAATCTCTACCAAATTTCTTGACTTTCTATCTGGCATAGTCATCCAGTAATTCATGTACCATAGTAGTGCATGACCTATGAATGTTTTATCTAACTACAAAATCTTTGTTGCCTCATCCTGGACATTCTTCATAGCCCATATCGTGTCACATACAAATAGATGTTGCTCTAGGTCCTCCGACCTTGCTCCCTGGAATTCAGGAATTCTTAGTGTATGATATATTTCTTCTATTGTATTCGGTGTATTACTTACCCTCGATGATGTTGAATGGATATGGTTCATTTCACTACTTCCACTATTATGACTTCATCCACTAACTACAATTTCTCTTGAAAAAATTCTTATTTAGGCTTCAAATCTGGGTGACGCACACAAGGTCGTGTGTTTGACACAAATTCCAATTTGAGATAGACTTATTTATTTTGTTTCAATGTACTAAGGATCCTTTTATTTCTCTTTCCTCCTTTCTCCAAATGGCGTGATCTGAATTAATGCAGAGGGGTCTCTCTTCTCAAGCACTTTGTTCTCCTCTTCTCTCTTAGTCGCAGTCTCCTTATTATTATACCTAAACCTTTTCCCACGGCATAATACTCCAATATCTCCATCTGAGTCACTAAATTTATCTCTTGGAATCTTTATTTCATCTTATCCTTATTCATCCTTTTCATCTCTCTCAGGCCATCCTCTAGTCATCCCCTAGTCCCCCTATGTGTGTGAAGGAGGCTAGCAATCAGATTCCATCTCCATGACATTCTTGTCACACAAAAACATTTTTATCCAGGTGGACAGTGCATTCATATATCTTCCACACATACCCTTGAAAAATTCCTTTCTGCGACACTACAAGACTGGGTACAATCTACTGTAAACTTTGTAATATAAACCCTCAGTACACTATTCAACCAAAAATCAACTGCGTGAGAAAATTTATTACTTACTGTATTCAATTGTCCGATCCTCTTAGTTGTCTAGTTTCTTGGAGCTTGAGCTTTATATCTCCCAACATTATCCACTAGTATTTCTAACCATTCATTCAAAATTATCGTAAATTCACCGAAGATGATTTCATGAAGATATGTGAATACATACCTTTGTAACCATTGTTCATCGCTCAGCCTTGGGTTTCTATTTTTTCTCTGGAAAATTCTCACTGCTTCCTCTCTAGCCATTTTGTGATATCTTCATTATTCATCCTCCAAAACATTCCCCTTGACTACAGTTGATGGTCCCGACAACAAAACCATTTGTTGGTGCACAATGGGTATACCCTGGGTTAATCATCATTATACCAACAAAACCCTTAGACATCGTCCCTTTAAGCATCAACTGCAAGAAATTGAAGCCTCACCCAAGGATTCTAGAGGGGTTTTAGGATCCAAGGTTCTATAGTGATGAGAGGAAGTGAGGAATTCGACATGTTTTTACTATCCATCTACTCATATGCACAATTTCCATTAGTTAATAGTTACCTATCATGTGACATACCTTTTGTGCAACATTACATTACTTGACATATATTCATTCATCATTTACTTTAGCGCGCAACATTGTAACATCATATATGAATAAAAAATTCATCATACTTAATCATTTATCATCATTTCACCATAGCAATAAACATCATAACATGCAAATGACACATCATGACACAACGATTTAACGTGGTTCACCTAGCATGGGATATGTCCAAAATGGTTGGCTTCTTGTATTAGTCATTAATAATATTATTACAACTTTACATTGTTCTTACAAAAGATGCAACAATAAAATTTACTGAAACCTACCTAGTTGTTATGCTGTAGTGAGAGCTTCACTTCTTAGTCATACCTCAAAAATTGTTCTAATGATCGACTCAACTTACCCAAAAACCCTAAGAACTTATCATGTGTCAAACCCTTTGAAATTCAAAACTTCAGAACCTTTCCAACCTCTCTTCCCAAAAACCCTTTACATATTTATATATCAAAATAGGGCCTAAGCCCATTACAATGTGGACAAAATGTCCCAAAATCCTAACTACTTTTCTCCTTTTGTTTGTTGCTCCATCGTGCTTCCTTATATTGTGCACTTTGACTCCTTAAATTCTGCTCTAGTTGCATGATCTGGTCCATCTTCTAACTTCCTTTTATTCTTTGACTTATTTTGGCATAGATCCCAAAACTTAACAAAACTTATCCAAAATTCCTATCCAACCATGCACTAAAATTTGTGCTAATTTATCGGCCTCTCATTGTTTTTCATTGCTCGACCCAACTTATGATTTTCCTATGTGTGGATCTTATTGTTGGATGTTTGTTTTTTTATGGTGGATGCTTCATTTTATACAAGTGTATGCTATGGAATGGTGACTCCCTTTCCTAAATAATTGTATCTCTGTGATATAAAACCATATAAAGAACTTGGCATAAGTTGTCTACCTCCCATCCATTTTATTTTGTTGCAGACTTATTTCCTTGTATTTTCCCATCCATCAATGATGGGCATGTTGGATGAATATGAAGATCTAATTCTTCATAAATTGCAAGAAAAACTTGAAAACAAGGATATCTCCTTGGAAGAATATTACAAACGACTTCATGAAGAAGCCACTTCCTTCCATAATTTCATTGCACAGTTACACACTGAGAATCGATGTTTGAGTAGTGAACTGAACACAACCCATACCCAAGTGGAAGAAGAGTTTACCTCGTTTCAAACCATTCGTTTGCAATGGTTTGATGAAAAGTCTAATAATATTTTTGACCTGGACCAGACCATGGAAACCATATTTCAAGATCTAGTGGATTATTTTAGTGATAAAAATGATATTGTCAATGAAATCGTGAAAGAAGTGAGAGTCCTCTCTCATGAAAATGTTTCCTTGAAGAAAAAAAATGTGGTATTGAAAAATTAGTTGAAATATGCACAAGACGTGTTCCAAAATGTTGTCACCGATAAATCTAGAAGGATTGTTTCCATGGGGAACACTGGTGCTAGCTTTTTTCAAACTCTTGCATCCGAATTTGAGTAAAAGTCTAACCTTCTTGAAGAATTGGAAGAAGTGAAAGCTCTTTCTCCTACAACATTAAATACATATGTCATCCAACTGATGGAATAAAATAACCAATTTTTTTTGAGGTTTCCCACTTGAAGGCATCCATTTATTACCTTCATGATAAATTTTCTCCTCTTCAAGAAGATAAAAATTGATTATTTGATGAGTATCAAGTATTGAAGGATTGATACGGTGTCATATTGCTATAGCTAGCTGGAAAGGATGAGGCTCTTCAAAGCTTGTAGACTACTGAACCAAAATTTGAGAAAATTATTGAGAATAAGATTGATGAGCTACCCAAATCACATGTTTCTTCTTATACCATTGTTGCTAGTCCATGTCTTTTAGAATATTGTTGATGTTGTTGAGCTGCCAAGCTCACTCACCAATTTATTCTCCACCCCCTACTTTTGTTTGTAAGAAATATGTTGTCAATTTATTCTTTGAAATTGATAAGTGTGTTGTGTCACCCATCTTTGAAAAACACACTACAGGTATAGGATCTTGACTTATCAAAGTGATGTGATATATAGGAAGACGACTTGGAAAGAATGGACAGGGTATCACTGCTCCTATTTTTCCTGTGATGTTTCCACCAAGAACAGGTATTGGATATGATGTCATCTTTACCTCCTTTCCTACACCTGCCCATGCTACAAACAAGGAATTTTTGTTAGTTGCAGGTGGATTTCATACTGATTTGTAAGTAGAGAAATCTATTGAATCAATTGATAAGATGGTTTTTCCTGACATGCTAGATTCTAAGAATATTGTTGTTGATGATGTTGTTGTTGATATACCAAGTTTTTCTCCTCTAGAGAGTACACCAAATACTGATCCTATATCTCTTGATAGGACAACACAAAACTCTATGCATTATTTTCATCCTCGCCATCCCAGAGATAGAAATCATTCTTTCATCTCTTTGTAGAAGATACCTGAAAGACAAAACAATTGACCCATTCTGACTACTAGGATAGATGATGGCTGGATTGATGAGTGTTCATGGGAACATTTGAACTTATATTAGAATATTTATTACCATTATGTATCATTGGTTGTACAAATGTATAATTCTCCTCTTCATTGTTGATGTTTTGCAGTGATCGACCACAGGATTGACCCGACATGACATTTGACTAGATTTTGATTGGGATATTGGTCGACTGAGATTCGACCCAACTTGACAGTTAACTCAAAGTTATTATAATGTGCATTTATTGATTTATTTTTTACTTGATTTTTTCCTTTGACTAGTGTGTGTTGACAAGGATTCTTTTTTGATACTTTTATCCCTCAATTGTGTTTAAAGGGAGAGAGTAATTGAAGTTTATATTGAAGTTATTGATGTGTAAACTCAAATGATGTGCTCAAATTTGTTGAGACCAACTAAAACATGTTAAAATGTATTGTTGGGATATGTAGTTCTATTTTGTACCTGATATAGAGATTGTTTGGAAACATAGACTGATTATATTGGTGCTTTCTTGTCTAGTCGACTCTTTGTTTGGTTGGTGCTTTCTTATTGTCTAGTTGTCTGGGACCATGTTTTGACTGTGGATTTTGCAACCAGTTTGTAATGCACGACTTCTATTTGGCCTTGATCCATGTTTATGGTGATAATACTTACTCAAGAGTGTTATTTTACCATATTATGATCAACTTTTGTGGTGAAAAAAAATTCAGGCGTGGTGTTGGAACATGCGATTCCATTGTAAATTTTTTTTCCTCCAAGCTAAGTTTACGGGGGGATTTTGGAACATGTGGTTCCTTTGTAACCTCACCTTGTTGAATTTTTGGTTCAACCAAGTCTTTGGGTTGACATCTGACTAAACCCTTGATTGACCATGTCCACTTTTGGATTCATGATCCATGTTTAATGGACAAGTGCAATCAACTTCACCCAATTTTGTTTAGTTTGTTCCATGACCAAACCTATTTATAGAATGTATTAGTGATCAATCTATCATCTATTGTTGATCATCTCAAATTTTCATATCATCTCCAAAGATCTACTCTCACTCGTTGAGAAACTTATTCTTTAGTGCTACGGTGTCTTTCGACACCATCACTTGTCTCAGATTTGTTGTCCTTTACATTTAATCCCTGTTCGAACATGGGTAACCTAACAATGAATTCCATAGAAACATTGGTCCATGTAGCCAGTATAATGGGTAAAGGTTGTATTTCACCTATAGTTTTTAATATTTCTCCATCGACCCATTCACTAAGAAGGGGGTGGATTTCATGACATGACACCCAACTTCATCCAAGGGGAATAAGTACATTATCATGGTATTTGAATAATATACAATGTGGGAAACATCCATGCCATCATTTTCCAATAATTGTGAGACTAAAACCTTATTCATATTCAATTAGGTCATCACTAGGTTCGACATGCCAAGATATATTGTCACAGACCATGGAAGTCACTTTCAAAATACAATGATGTCATATTTGGATGAGAAGTTTGTATTTAGAGAGGATCATTCATCTCCTTATTATCCTCAAGAAAATGGTCAAGTTGAGGCCATCAATAAGAATCTAAATACCATACTTCAATGAGCAATCAATGCTAGTAAGTCCAACTAGAATTTGATGCTTTATTCAACACTGTGGACATATTGAACCTTGATGAAGATTTCTATAGGATTTTATTCCTTCTAACTCATTCATGGAGTGGAGGAAGTCCTTTTTATTGAGTTTGATATCCCTTCATTGAAAATATCCATTAAGCTCCTTCCTATAACTTCTTCTTTGGAAGAGTTCCTTATTCAACTAGAACATATCGATGAGTAGTGTCAAGATGCAATTATGGCTAATAAAGCCCATAAAAAATGTTCCAAGGCATATTGTGATAATTATTTCTTCCCTCGAATATATTTTGAAGGGGAGCTAGTCTTGGTCTACGACCAAGAAAAATATTCTTTAGGGGTAGGCAAGTTCAATCCTTACATTGTGAGGCATGTCCTAAATAAGGGATCTTATGAAATTGAGGACTATGAGGTAAATGTGATGAGTGAGCCCAAAAATGGGCTCTATCTCAAGAGGTAATACACTTGAACAATTATTTCTAGGAATTTTCCCTTTTGTAATTGTTGATATTAGTATTATAAGGATTTGAATAATTTTCTTTTCCTCGATTTTTTTCTCATCATATTTGTAGTCTAGTTGGTAGATGTCAATGGATTCATTAGTGTTCATAGGTTTTGTGAAAATGCTATCCACCACACTCAGAACCTTGCTTCCACCACTTGGGTGATTTATTCTCCCACAAGCCATCCAGTGGCATTTAGAAGTGTTTGTCTTCGGACCACAACCAATAGTGTGGTTGAGTATAACGTTGTAATTGAACTCCTTACCGAAGCCAACTCTCATGGAATTTGATCTTTAGAAGTTCACACAGATTCACAATTGGTAGTGTCTCAGTTGAAGGGAGAGTATATTTTCCATGCCCCTACTCTTCTTAGACAACTCCTATGGGTACAACTTCTTGAACATTCATTTGAATTTATTACTTACATACAAATTCCTCAAAGTTATAATCTCATTGCCGATGCATTAGCTAATTATGTATTGAATTGGCATATTTTTCATTTATGACTTAAAAGAATGCATGTAAATAGAAAAAAATCAAGTACATTATAATTTATAAGAAAAATTAGATAAACATCTGTATATATCATTTGAATGTCATCAAGTACAAAAAATATGGTCTATATCATACAAGGCTGGGCTCCATGCCCCTGATATACATATAACTATAAAGTAGTACAAAAATACATAATGTCAATCTAGTCCAAAGGCCCTGCCCCTACATGGGTCTCATGATAACAAAAAAAAAATGTTTTCTAAATGCCAAAACAGTCGAACCCATGCATGGGGTACCCCTACCACCTGCCACTACATTCTCTATAGTATGTCCTTCAAACATTCCATTAGAACTTGGTGGTTGAGTCCTTCTAAGTTCTTTTGCACATTTTGTATAAATTTATCTACATCCTTCCTATGCTAATCTTCTCCTCTCCATTGACATCTATGTCTAGGGTAACCCTCTGGTCAAGCTAGTCCAACATATATACATTTAGAATGTTTGTTATATATGGTCCATGCCAAAAACATTTTTTGGTTCTCTCTTGAGTTTTCTTAAAACAAAAAATATAAAGAATTAAATAACATAAAATAAAGTACATACCTATGTCTCCCTAGGAAACATTGAGAGGTAGGGGAATATCTCAATCTCTCTGGAAGTCCATTCCCATGTAAGGATAGTCATCAATAGAGATTATTTGTTGGGACCACCAGGAAAATAAATCATTGTCAAAATTATTGGTTTTATGTCCACTTCCCAATGTATTTATAAACGTGAACCATCATAGCATATAAGGATCTTGGATATGAAATGGGTTCAGGGACACCCATGGAATTAGCACTGGAACATGATCAAAGAAAAATGAGCACAAGATGATTCCATAGCCAAAGTTCTGTATTTTCCCATCTTATAATATATTATTTGAGTCTTCATTGAGGACAAGAGTGGCTTGCACCAATCAAACACAGTAATTCATGGACATTATATTATGAATAACATCAATGGATGTGATGCATGATGCAAGGATTCCAAACTATACACCTGAGCTATGGTAAATAGTATAATCTTTAAGCTCGGGATCTCCATGCTTTTGATGGTTGTTTGGGTACCAACTTTCTAAGTACCCAGGGCACAATAGGTGGAGATGTAATTCTCTATGGTCATCCCACCACCACCTAAACTTTTCATATTAATTATATCACCTCACCAAGAGAGACCTATTATGAATTAAATATCCTCAAACTCTATCTTAAGGGGTTGGTTATCAATAATGAAAGCATCATGATTTGGAATCCAATAGCCCACCAATGTCCGAAGAGGTTATATTTTTTCCCTCATATATGGTGCTTTGAAACTTTTCAATAAACCACAATGTCAAAGTGCATCAAATGCCTCCAAATATTCTATCACTTGGTTTTCAATCACTTCATGTTCTCTTTCTCTCTAGACTATCACCATTCTGCATCAAAGAGCCAAATTTTGATGTTAATAAGAGTTTTTGCAACCTTGCGGGCTTATACATTCCCTATCTTGAGGATAAGTGAATTTATATGCACCCTTCCTCAATAACAGGTGCATATAGACCCTTTCATACATGCCTCTTAAGTGGGCAAGGAGAATATGCATGGCTCATGTCTTTAAATGATCTTTCCCAGCTCAATTTTTGACAAAATTCAAAAACTTAAATGGTAAAACTGAAGAAAAAGGGATGAACTCTTACATGGTACAAATGTTTTTTTTTCTATGGGAGATGATTTGACAATCCCCTTTCTCTAGAGAAAATTCTCAATTTGAGTAAAATCTCAAATGAAATGGTAAAAACTAGTATTTTCACCATTTTAACCTTTTTATTTTACCCACTTTTCTATAGTTTAATATTTCATTATCACTATTTACCTAATGTGATAATATTTAACCAATGTTTGGAGTTAGTCTTTGAATTTTTTGAATTATGTTGAAGAACAATGGTGTCTATGGTGTCTCTTGAACATTGTTTTAGCACTATAGTCCACATTTGACCTTTTTGGTAGGTATTGCCTTCGAAAACTAGCATATAGGTTAGGGAATTTCGACTTACACTTCAAATTAAAAGTTTCATGTTTCATTTTTATATCTAACATAGGTTCGACCCCACAAAATTGTGACACAAACTTTCCTTACTAATTAAAAGTGTCATACTTTATGTGGTAGATCCTACCTTTCATGGGTACCCTAGTTAGTGCCTTACTATTCATTTGGAAACCATGATAAATTTATTTATAGGCTCAGGAGAACTATTTAGTCTCTCCATGATCATTTGTTGAATCCTCATGTCTTCTTATAAATATTTTTTTGGCCTACTCAGATGGGGCTCCCAGGGTTAAGTTGTATTGTTTCATTGCATTTTCCCACTTGCGCTTTTGAGCCTATATTCTGCTTCATATTTCTATCGTATAGCCTATTTATTATGCATACTCTTAAGTTGAAATAATTTTCATATATTTCCTTTGCGACTTGACACCTCTATCCTTGGAATAAATACTACCTTCAGTGTCCATATCCTGCACATGTTCCTTGCATTGAGCATAGATATGTTCCGTATACTTGGAACTGGTTTTATTTCCTATGATACTTGTTTCCTCTGTTGTATTATGAATATAACATTTTTTTATTCCTTTTTAGGATTTTATAATATAAAAAAGACAAAAAAATAAAATATGACAGAAGAAGGGGTGGGAAAGAGTCAAGTTCTATATTTATTTTTGGAAGCATTTACGAGTCATGTCACCCTTCAACAAAGCACTAGATTTGAGTCTTTGTCTCAACAAATTGGGTTTTAGAATGGATTTAGAAAACTTGACCTTTTTCATTGATTATTTACTCCTCCGAGCGATTACTCTTCCAGACACTCTAGAGAGTCTATCGATGCATCTTGTGGCACAAATGTATATCATTGTTAATTATTGAGTCAACTTTACTCAAGTCACATTTACGTTGTGATTATGTTCAAGGGAATTTTAAACATATATAGGGCATTCCTCAAAATTTCTGACTTATCCTGTCAGGCTTCTCGGTTGTCAATTCCTTCTCATAATCGACAAGAATATGTTTCTTATACTCATGTCAGTATAAAAGGTCCTCATAGAATTCTTGTTGGTAGGTCATCTCCTATCAACTACAACACATTTCTCTGATATTTTGACCTAGTGTATCACCCTAGGTCTATTACCATCATTTATATATTACCTTGCACTTAGTATATGGCATTTCATCAATGGTCGCTAACTAAGTGGTTTCCTATTTTTTCAACACCAAAACCCATATTCACACTTTGGGATTCTTGCAGTACTTTAGATTCCATTTTCCTCAATGGTGGATTTCCTCACCTCTACCAGTGGTTTTTATTATTGGTCATTTCTCACAAGCTCTCTTCCATGCACTATTCCATCTAGTGCATGCAAGAGACATACTCTATGGTGTGCACTTTTTTTTGTCTAGTCCTTCAAAATCACTAGCCTTCTTATTTATTCATGTTGGATGATCAGGGATGCCTTAATACCCTCCTTTGAGTAGATCTCTTCCCATCAAATTTGAACATTTTCTCTAGGATCAGGATATAGAGTATTTATAGCACCTCGAGGATTGCAATAATTAGTGGTAGGATCCAATAATATTGATAGTGGAAATAACTCAATGTCCCCTGACTGATAGATTCTAAAAGTGGTCGAGATCAATTTATTCATTCGCACTTGTTATAATATACTAGGTACCTTGATGCTCATTATCATTATTAGTGGGTTGTATCATGTTTGTGAAAATTATATATCAATGACCAGTAATCAAATAGTGTCTACAATGTTAGACTTCAGATCACTTATTCACATGGTGTATCCTCATACCTTGGATGATTTTTGAAAAACAACCTTGGTTTTGTAGTAGCATCACTTATTTTATGTTGTTGTTCAAGTTGCATATGATGGTGCCACTCCCTTATATGACATTGGTACTTTTGGTGGATCAATTTCTTCTTCTCATTGATTCCAGTTACCCTCCAATGATTCTGAGATAGATCCACTTTATATCTATTCATGGATATGATATATTTTGGCATGGATCCATTGTGTACTCATTTTTCATGGCCATTATCATTTCTTATGTATACTTCATGGATCTGCGATGTAATTGATTTGATGGCCATGATTTTGATCCAGATTATATAGAGGAAAAAAATGGAACACATAGAAATATATAGAGTATAGAAATACAATGAAACCCAACTTCTATTAATGAATAAAATAATAGAATACTATAGAAAAAAACTGGATAGAATGGTGGTAGCTTATATCTAAAGAGAAAGACATGTCGACTATGCTCATTCACAAAAATATTATTAAAAAAGAGGCTTAAAAGGGCATTTTATCATGAAGCCTAAAAAATAAAGAGGAAAAATCCCTAAACCTAGAAGATGAAACGCCAAAAGTATTATGGGCCATGAGGTGGTTAGTCGATACATCAACTTCCTAAGGGCACAACATTTTCATACGATATTTGTTTGGGGCACACGATAGTGTTGATATTATGGTAGTTGCAGGAGGTATTAACCTCTACATGTAACCTTTAATGATATCAAGAAGTAGAAGTCGTCCTAATTAGGTTAGTTGGAGGACTATAAATAAGAGGGAACTAGAGCTCATTTCATGGAGGATAGTTGCAGTTTCTGCAGTAGTGACTTGGTCTTTGGTTATGGTTTGAACTTTATGCCTTGTTTTTGGATTGGAATCTCTTCTTGGTACGTTATCATTGGAGAGAAGTGTCGTAACATAGGTCTGCATCCCCTATCTCTTCTCTCTTTTTCCCTATGCCTTCATCGATTTTTCCTTTTTTCTGGTGGCTAAGCTAGTTTCCCACTACTGAGTGTCTTGGCCCTTATTTGTTTTTGAGTCTTTGCGCATTTTTGTTTCTATTTTTCTGAAAGGATAAAATACATGTCATATTTGTTTCATAATGCTTGTCATCACATGCACCATTTATTGAGCTCACCACAGGTCTACCGAGCCTCTTCTATGCATAGGAAATGCCCGTGCACATGACGCAACAATTTAGAGAAGCAAATATTGGGCTCAGACTATAGGAACAAACAGGTTAATTTTTTACGGCAGAGTCCATCAGGTCAAATATATCAACGAATCTTGTCCATTTGGGTTCCAGAATCATGTGGGTTTTATCATCAAGTTCGAAATACCGAGTTGTCGAAGCCCCGAAGCCTCCGAAGAGCCAAAGAGTCGAAGTCCCAAGAACCCGACACATCACTTCGACGATTTTCCTTCAGGATTTTTTGAGCATAACATTCATAAACTCCTGAACTTCCGAAGCCCAGATTTCTAAAGAAAATCTAGACTGTTTGTCAATCACGACACGCGACGACAGATCATTCACTCTAGGGATTTTTCGCTAGGAGGTTTTTCATGCTTCACATTTGAAACTCCTAAAGGCCGAACTTTCGAAGAAAATATGGATCGTTCATTCATCACGACACGTGGCAGAAAATCGTTCACTTCAGATGTTTTCCTCCGGGAGATTTTCATGATTCACAATTGAAACTCCTGAAACCCATATATCCGAAGAAAATCTGGATCATTCATTGGTCATGACACATGGTGACAGATCATTCACTTCGAAGATTTTATCCGGGAGAATTTTCATGCTTCACATTTGAAATTCCCAAAGCCCAAAAGTCTGAAGTGAATTTGGACCATTGATCTCAATTCAACGAGAACCGTCGATCCTTGCAATAGGTAAATATCACCTGGATCTCAGAGTGTAATCAGATCGACAACCATACTTCATTGTGGGAATGCAAACTATCGAAACGTTAATTTTCTAGAGTGGTCCTGCAAATTTAAACCATGGTATTGTTGGAAGGGTAAAGGGAAGCTTATGGGGGATTGTGGGCCCAAACGTAGTCTGGATCCAAACCATCCTCAACAACTCCCGCAATCACATGCTCTAATGACTTCAGATCACCACGTCACCTCCACATCACTTTCACTCATCCCACTCACTACTCTCACTCCACTCACTTCCCAACCTATCTACTCTTCCTCTCTCTACATGCCACCCGTATCATTCACTACACATCGCCAACTCCATTATTCTCGATAACTCCACCGTATTCACACTTCCTCTCACTTTGACATATGTCTTCACACATCATCTACCCTCGCATCCATTCATCCTGTCTACTGATTGGATGCTCGCCTCCATGTCTCCTCTTCTGCCCGATGGACTGACAACCATTCTAGTGAAGCTATTTCACAAGTATAGATGCAATATGATAGGGTCAACACAGAGTGTGATTGGCTTCCAAAATATTAGGCACAGACATAGAGTTAAGTCTCAGTCACATGTCTACGTAGATTAGTCTCGAAAACACTTCAACAAACGCTGCTCATGCAGTTGGTTATCTCCAGTGGACTCCAATAGCTCGCAGAAATTCCATTGTTCAACACAGAACTCTTCTCTGTCACTCTAAGGCCTATTTTCAGCCACTTAGTTCCTCCAACACATGCATCAGTTCTGTCATAGAGACAGTAGTAGTTTTATTTGATTAAGTCCAACATTTTCCTAGATTAGATGCAAGAGTGGTCTTATGTGTGTGATAAGAACCACTCTTATTGATTGAGTCCAGTGTCTTAGTAAATTTAATTGTTTGATTTATGAACAGTTCCCTAAATTTAGGACCCAGTACCCTAAGGACGAGAGCCTCTGCAACTCTTTTAAATAGATAGTTTTTGGATATTGTAAAGGTCGGATTTTTTAGGAAATAATATCAATACAACAGATTGGTTGGACCTGTTTTTATGCATGGATTAAATCTCTTTACCTGGAGAACATACTCTTGATGACAGTGTTTTGTTCAACTATTCATGTGTTTTCATTATTATCTTGAATACATTTTTTTATTTGTGCAATGTACGTTTCATTTCCTTTCAGCTATTGTACGACTTATTTTTACTAATATGCAACCTGACAAACAACAAATTCTTTGGTGAAGACTTGTTTTCTGCAACCTTTGGGATTTATTGTGTTTTGATACATGTTTGATGTCTTGAAATGATATTTTAAGTATTGAACTTCTTGCAACAGATTATTCATTGAGTAGTTTGTTGTTTCCCTCTGTTTTATATTATTTCACTGATCTTTCATTAGTGTGCCATCAGCCAAGGAGGGCCCTCATCCATATCATTCTTCCAACCCAACCTTTCCTTTGTCTTGATATAATAACCCTATAACACTTCCCCCCTCAAGGGAAAAGCTGCACACCAAGGGAATACTTCAAACCATAATCATGAGCAGCTTGAATTTGCTATCCCTGAGAATAATAATTCCAAATGGGCTCACACATCTCCTACTCCTGCTTCCACTTCAACATGTAGTCTTACATCCACTCTTGTATATCCCATAAATTTGCAGATTCATATTGTTGAAGCAATGGTCATTAATAGGATGGATGTCATAATTGTTGCCAGATATTCACCCTTAGTGCTACCTGCGGTTTTACATGCACTCCCAACCACTGATTACATGAAATATCTGCCAAGATATAATGGGGAGGGTGAAATAACTAATGAAGAACACCTGGTATCCTTTTACAGTTTTGCAGACAACTTTAACATTGATTATTAAGATGTGTGGATGAGGTTGTTTGTGCAGAGTCTGGATGGGGAGGTAAAAAAATGGTTCAGAAGTCTTCCTCCAGCCTCCATTGTAGATATTGAGGCATTAGATGAAGCTTTTATAAATCAATGTGGAGATAGGAGAGATTGTCTCTATTACATCACTGAATTTGGAGCTCTAAAGAGAAATAATGGTGAATCTATTTCAGACTTCACCAAGAGATTCAATAAAATGTATGGTAGAATCCCAAATGAAATTAAGCCAACTGAAGGCTTTTCCAAGATCACTTATGCTAATGAATTTGATGCATAATTCTCCCTCCTCTTAAGAGAGAGAATATCAACCATGTTGTTATCCATGCAGGAAGTAGCTATTGAAGTTGAATCTAATATTTTTCCCCTACCTCCTCTAACCCAACTACATCTGATCCCAAAATTGAAGATATGACTAAGACTTTGAAGGATATAACTTCTGATATAGCTAAGCTAAAATGGGAATCCAAACATCCAAATAGAACCTTTCAAGGGGCTGGTAATAGAAATCAAAACCAATTCAGAAGTCCTAATGATGATCCTCAAGTAATGCAGAAAGAAAGGAGGAATGTTGATGATCAAAGGGTAGTGCCCCTTTCCAAAACAATCAAATTAAGGAGATAGATGTAGACAATGATGTTGTGGATGATATTGTTGTGCATTTCAATGAGACAGATTATTATACCAGCCACTTAACATCAAAAGAATATGAGGTAGCATAATTTTCAAATCAATTTGATGACTAGATAGGGGAAGAGGGAGTTATTCAAGGTCAACCCAAAAATAAATACGATTTGAGGACAAGAAAGGTATTCCATCTAAAACTCAGTCATCTCCACTATCAAAAACTCTTGCCCCTGAAACAAAGGAATCTGATAAGCCACCAACCTCTTTCATCTTGGAACATGAGCTGAGAAAAATCAAGATTCCTCTCCCTTTGATGGAATTGTTAAAAAATGAACCTTTCAATAAATCCATCATGAAATTTATACAACCTACTCCTTCTAGTGTATCTTCTGATGTCATTAGTATACAGGATGAAAACCCAACCACTACTGTGGGTCCACACATTGAGTATGGCTTTGATGCTTCTCCTCCTTTCTATATATCTCTGAATGTCCATGATAAGATCCTGCAAAAATGTCTTATTGAATAAGGAGCCTCTCACAATGTCATGCCCAAAATTGTTATGGAAGAACTAGGTCTAGATATTACCAAGCCTTACCAAGACCTGTACTCTTTTGATTCCAAGAAAGTAAAATTCCTGGGATTGATAAAATATATGGTGGTTTATCTAGCACAATTTCCCATGAAGAGCATAGCGATGGACATTGTGGTGGCTGAAATCCCCCCAAAGTTTGGCATGCTATTATCCATAATGTGGGATAAGAAGGTTGGAGGATCATTGCAAATGGACCTCACATATGCCACCATTCTTGTGTTTGTGGTGAGAACAGGAGGCTATACAGAGAGGTAAGTTTAGCCTACATAGTCTATGATTATCAGAACCCAAGAAATCACCCCATTTATGTTGTTGAGGACATGATTGGTTCATCTGTTTTTCATTTAGATGATGATGAACCTGAAATATCAATCAACCAACACAAAGATCAGCCAATGAATAGTCAACAAAACAAGGTGTGGAAGATGTATTTCAATGGCTCTTCATCAAAAGATGTATCTGGTCCAGGTAGTCTCCTCATTTCCCCTTCAGAAGAAGTTATAACCCTCTCTTATAAGCTATAGTTTGAGACTACTAACAATATAGCTGAATATGAAGCTTTGGTATTGGGATTGAGGGCTGCCAAAGACATGGCCATTGATTGTTTAGCAGTTTTTGGTGATTCTGAGTTGGTCATCAATCAAGTGAGGAATATATATCAAGCTAAGCAACAACAACTCAAGAAGTACAAGAATGAGGTATGGGACCTGATCGATAATTTATTTCTAGCATTTATCCTCTCTTTCATTCCCAGATAACATGATCAGAAAGATGAATCTCTGGCCTTAGCTGCCAGCACGTTCAGGCCTCTCATTGGACCAAATATTAAATATTAGGTGGAAATCAGACATAGAACAACCATACGAGACAACATAAAGCACTTTCAAGTCTTTAGTGATGATTTAGAGTTGCAAAGATTTCTTCACACCATTGATGAATTCTCCAATATCTTAATTGATCAAGGAAGTCAAGAATATGAAAATGAGAAATAAGAAGATAAAAAACCTTATCATCTATTGAAGATAGTGGTTGGTTATGATATTGTGGAGTTGAAAACCAATCACATTCCTAGAGGACTAGTACCATTGGAAAGATTGTTTGACAACAATGATGTTTACAAAAGAACTTCCATGAAGAATCAAGAAGAGGAGGTGACATAGTGCAATATTGGGACCACTGAGAATACTAAGATCATCAAGTTGTCCAAAGTATTGGCTGCAGAACAAAAATATAGGTATGTCAGTCTCATTAAAAATTTTGTTGATACTTTTGCATGGTCCTATGAATATTTGAAGACATTTTATACTGACATCATCCAGCACAAGATCCCTCTAAAAACTGGCTCCAAGGCATTCAGACAGAAAATTAGACAATTTAATCCCATGTTAATGTCCATAATTGAGAAAGAGCTAAAAAGAATGTTGGATGCCAAGATTATTGTACCATTAAGGTATTCAAACTGGGTTGCCAACTTAGTACCTGTAAGGAAGAAGAGTGGGGAGATACACTTGTGTGTTGATTTCATATATATAAACAAGTGTTCTTTGAAGGACAATTACCCCCTCCACAAGATGGATCATACTTTATAGAGGGTGGTAGGTGCACACAGAATTTCGTTGTTGGATGGATACTTTGGCTATAAACAGGTAGCAGGTTGTGAGGAAGATAAAGAAAAGATAACATTCACCACCCCATGGGGAACATTCATGTATGAAAATATGCCTTTTGGGCTCATGAATGTAGGGGCCACTTTTCAGAGGGCCATGGACATAGCTTTTATGGAAGAGATAGAAACATTTATGGTCATATACTTATATGACATTACCATTTTTTCCAAGTCCAATGAGGAACATTTGCAGCATTTGGAGAATGTTTTCAAGAAATGCAAGAGATATGGGATATCTCTCAATCTCAGGAAGTCTCACTTTGGTATGCCAAAATGAAAGCTTCTGGGGGACATCATATCAGCTAGAGGCATAAAAATTGATCTAAAGAGGGTTCGTGACATTCAACAAATTGAGATTCCCATAAATAAAAAGGTTGTCTAGTCTTTTATTGGTAAGATAAACTTCCTCAGATGCTTTGTGCCAAATTTTGCTGAAATTATGAAGCCTATTACTAACATGTTGAAGAAATATGTTGTGATAAAATGGTCTTTGGAGGAGAAATCATCTTTACAAACAATCAAGCAATCTTTAGTTGAAGCACCTGTATTAGCTAGCCCGTACTATACCAAATATTTCTTCATCTTTTCCTTTTCCTTGGATGAAACAATTGTTGTTGTACTGCTGCATAAAAATGAAGAAGGGCATGAGCAACCCATATCCTTTTTCAACAGATCCCTTAGAGATGTTGAGATCAAGTACGATATATTAGATAAACAAGATTATGAATTGGTCAAGGCACTCAAGGCCTTCAGGGTTTACGTGCTATAGTCTAGCATAATGAATTTTGTTCCTAGCAGCAGTGCCAAAGAAATTCTGGTCCAGCCAAATAGCCAGGGGAAAAGAGGAATATGGGTTGTCAAATTTTTGGAGTATGACTTGCACATAAATCCCACCAAGCTGATCAAGGGGTAAGGACTAGCCAAATTTCTATCAGAATCAAACTATAAGGTGCTAGAGTTTCATCATATCTTATACGCCAGCCATGTAACAGTTTGCTTCTGCGTTTTAACACCCTTGGCCCTCAGAGCATTTTTCCCGTGTATCAGTATACTAGAACATTATTCTTGTCTTTGTGCCTTGAACTTGTATGTTTGCAATACTCACTCCTCCCTTGTAACGTAACATTCCTTTATTCTTTTTCCCAAAATTATTGAAAAAGACAAAAAAAATCAAATATACCCCAAAAAGAGGAAGGGAAAAGTATTTTCTTTATTAGCAGCATAATGAGTCGCCCTTGGATAAAGCACATCTTTCTGTTTTTTCATCAAGCTATGGGATGTAGTATGACCTTAGGAAGTTGTTCTTTCTATATAGAGTTATGTCCTCCACCATTTGGTTATCCTTCCAAACATATGGAGAGTTTGCATTGCCTCCTACTTCGTAGATTTATGATTAATGCCATGCTGCCTAAAGTCTCATCATTTGTCGTGCTATTGTTCAAGGGAAGTTTTTCACCAAGCCTGAGTCGGCCCCTCTACAATTTGTCTCTTTCCCTCATACCCGACCATCCTGAATGTCCAATCAAGTCCTTGTTCGAAATTAATGAAGCCTTCAGTCTAATCATCAAGATTATCTAGTCCATGACCGATGATCCATTGAAGACCTCTGGGTAGTGAAGTCGTACATTCATATTACACTCCTACCTGAAGTTTTGAAGATTTTTAATTTGTTTCTCGAGCTCTGAAGATCTCATCTCCAGCCATCAGGCCGTATCAGCTTCTAGAAGATGGATACTCTATATGTATATCTTTTTGATTTCGAGATGTAGCTCTGCTGTGTATTGTTCACGGCTACTCTTTATATAATTATATGGCATGGATCTACAATGTATTTGATTGGTAGTCATGATTCTATTTTATCCTGAGCATGGGTATGCCTACCTTGGTGGGACATTTGTTATTTTTCAAACAACGCCTCTCGATTCCTGATCCTTGGGCTCAATCATTCGGCACATCAGTAAATATTGGTAATGTATTTCGGCCATCAGATGCTCTTCTGACCTCACACATTAGGGGGAATCTTTTATAACCCTAAATTGCACCATACATGCTTATCTGGCATCAGGCCATCTCAAATCCCTTCTTTGCCAAAGCACTATTGAACAACTCTTTAAAAAACCTCTTTTATAAGGGCCCACATGCCCTACTCTATTACTGCATGTGTGTACATGCTAGCTGACCTTAAACAGCCCACGTGGACCGACAAAATCATGAAAAAAGGAAAGTTGCCAACGAAACACATAGATCTGGGTGAGTTAACTGAAACTCCCAGCCATACATGGCCAAGGGTTTGTCCAAATACCTAGCTTCTTCTAACCAATAAAATAAGGGCTAGGGGTCCCATTTGGAGGAGGAAAAATATAGCAAAGAAACTCTACCCATTTGCATATTCCCATTGTCCCAACCCTTTAGCCATCCTTGTGCTAGAAGAGATCCTAAGAAAAGAAGTTGGAGAACAGTTGAAGAGGATCCCAGGATCAGGTTCGTGGAGTGGTGGAAATTCTCGAATTTTTGTAAGTTGAATCATTCAAAGTAATAAAGGAAATTCTTTTCCCATCCCAATTCATGAGTTATTCACAGTTTGTTAAAGTGCATGTTTGAATCTCTAACCCGTTAGTCTATAGCTAAGATGCATGTGTAGTTGTTTCTTGTCTTGTATGTAGGTCATCTTTGGAAGGAGAATTTCGAACAAGTAGTCAAGTGTGACAAGGGATCGACATCAAATGCTTGGAACAAGGTAGGTTGATCTGGCCATGTATTTAGTAAAAATAAATGGGATTTAAGTCTGGGGATGAAGGTAGAAAGTAGATTTTTTCTTGGTCATATCTGCATGTAAAGAATAACCCTCTTTTCTAGTCCGTAAGTAGATTTCCCTCACAACAATAGAGGAGTGTGTGGAGGGAACCAACATTGGAAGGCCACAACACTCAAAATCCTGAGGGTAAGATATTATTGGCCCACCCTTTTCTCTGATGTATTTTCCACTGTTAGAGAATGAAATGAATGCCAGATGTTTACGAGCAAGAAGAAGTTACTATCACTACCCCTGAAACCTATCAATTCCAGTAGTTTGTTTCAGCAATGGGGGTTAGACTTCATAGGACAAATAAATCCTCCCTCTAGTGGACAACACAAGTGGATCCTCACCGCCACCGACTACTTCACCAAATGGATTGAGGTCATGCCAACTAGGAATTCCACTGAAAAGGTAATCATGAATTTCCTGGAAACTAATATTTTTTCCAGATTTGGTTGCCCTAGTAAGATTGTAATAGAAAATACTCAAGCATTCAAGTCCAAATCCATGATTGAATTATGTGGCAGTCATAACATTTCCTTGACACATTCCACACCCTATTACCCTCAGGGAAATGGCCTGGTAGAATCATCAAACAAGACTCTCATCAGGATCATTAAAAAGTTGTTGATTGAAAGAAAATCATCCTGGGACTCTAAACTCAAATATGCCTTATGGGATGAGAGGATCAACACTAAGAAGTCTATAGGAACCTCACCATTCCATCTTGGTTGTGACATAGACATTGTTTTTCCTACTCATCTTGGTATACCAGTCCTAAAATTCTTGCAGGAGGATATTGAGGAGCCCAATGAAATCCAACAGAGGATCTTCTAGATTATAGAAGTTCAGCAGAGAAGAGAGACACTTGATTAGAGAACAGAGGCATACAGAGCAAGATCAAATCAAGCTTTGATAAGAAAACCAAGAATGATATTTTTCAGGAAGGTGACTGGTTTTGAGGTGGGGTGAAAGAAGGGATGACAAGTCCAAGCATGGTAAATTCGACAACCTCTGGTTTGGCCCTTTTAAGGTGGTTGAAGTTATGAAAAACAAAACATTCATCCTACACAATCTGGATGCTACAGAGATCTCTGGAGGCCCAGTAAATGGGAACTTACTTAAACACTATTTTATTTGAGGATGGGGGGAGGCCCCTCTTGTACCATAGACACTCCTTTCTATTATTTATTTTGATTAGTTAGTTGTGTGAATAAAGAGTCCATATCCTAATAAGGCACTAAGGTGCATTTTCATATTTTAATTCAATAAAATGCATGGCTAAAGGACAGTAACAGATATGCAGGGTTGGAAGACAGAAATGAGGGTAAGTGATAAAAGGTAAGATAAGTTATCTAATCTCAAGTAACTGATCTACAGTTCTTATCACCTCATAGGGACGAGATATTGCCAGTTGGATCCAATTTTGTAACGTAGGTCTGCATCCCCTGCCTCTCCTCTCTTTTTCCCTATGCCTTCATCATTTTTTCCTTTTTTCTGGTGGTTAAGTCAATTTCACACTATTGAGTGTATTAGCCCTTATTCGGTTTTGAGTCTTCGCGCATTTCTGTTTCTGTTTTTCTGAAAGGATAAAATACATGTCATATTTGTTTCAGAATGCTTTTCATCATGTGCACCATTGATTGAGCTCATCGTAGGTCTAACAAGCCTTTTCTATGCATAGGAAATGCCCGTGCACATGACGTAGAAATCTAGAGCAGCAAATATTGGGCTCAAAATGTAGGAACAGACAGGTTAATTTTTTATAGTGGAGATCTATCAGGTCAAATATATCAACATATCTCATCCATTCGAGCTCCAGAATTACATGGGTTTTAATATCAAGTTCAAAGTACTGAGTTGTCGAAGCCTCGAAGCCTCCGAAGGGCCGAAGAGCCGAATTCTCGAGAAACTGACATGTCACTTCGATGATTTTCCTTCAAGATTTTTTTATCATAAGATTCATAAACTCCCAAACTCCCGAAGCTCAAATTTTCAAAGAAAATATGGACCATTCGTCGATCACAACACGTGGAAATAGATCATTCACTTCGGGGATTTTCCTCGGGGATGTTTTTCATGCTTCACATTTGAAACTCTCAAGGCCTGGACTTCTAAAGAAAATCTAGACCGTTCATTCATCATGACACGCGGCAATAGATCGTTCACTTCGGATATTTTTCTCCAGGAGAGTTTCATGCTTCACATTTGAAACTCCCGAAACCCAAATATCCAAAGAAAATCACGACATGTTGAAATAGATCATTCACTTCAGATATTTTCTCCGAGAGAATTTTTATGCTTCACATTCGAATCTCCCAAAGCATGAAAGTCTTAAGTGAATCTAGACCATTGATCTCAAGTCAACAAGAACCGTTGATCCTTGCAGTAGGAAAATATAACCTAGATCTCAGAGCATAATCAGATCGACGACCATAATTCATTGTGGGAAAACAAACTACCCGAACGTTAATTTTCTAGAGCGGTCCCGCAAATTTAAACCATGGTTTTGTTGGAAGGGTACGTGGACGATTGTGGGGGATTACGGGCCCAAAGGCGGTCTAGATCCAAACCATCCTCAATAGCTCCCACAATCATGTGCTTGAATGACATTGGATCACCGCGTCACCTCCACATCACTTACACTCATCCCACTCACTATTCTTTCTCCACTCACTTCCCAACCTATCTACTCCTCCTTTCCCTATGCACCACCTATATCAGTCACTACACGTCGCCAACTCCATTACTCTCGATACCTCCACCATATTCATACCTCCTCTCACTTTGACATCTGTCTTCACATGTCATCTAACTTCATGTCCATTCATCTCATCTCCCGATTGGATGCTCACCTCCACATCTCCCCTCATGCCTGATGGATCGACAAACATTCTAGTGAAGCTATTTCACAGGTACAGATCACATCTGAAGGGGTCAATACAAAGTGAACTTGTCTTCTGAAAGCTCAAGCACACAGAGAGAGTTAAG
Source organism: Picea glauca (assembly GCA_000966675.3). NCBI lineage: Eukaryota > Viridiplantae > Streptophyta > Pinopsida > Pinales > Pinaceae > Picea > Picea glauca. The sequence goes on from JZKD02S2141442.1 coordinate 228,036, forward strand.
TCTTAGTCATAGGTCTACGCAGATTAGCCTCAGAAACACTTCAACAAACTCTACTCATGCAACTAGTTATCTCTAGTGGCCTCCAACAACTTGTAAACATGTTGTTGTTCAACACAGAGCTATGCTCTGTCACTCCAGGGCCTATTTTCAGCCACTCAGTTCCTCCAACACATGCATGAGTTATGTCACAAAGAGAGTAGTTGTTTTATTTGACTAAGTCCAACATTTTCCTAGATTAGATGCAAGAGTGGTCTTCTATGTGTGATAAGAACCACTCTTTCTGATTGAGTTTAGTGTATTAGTAAAGTTAATTATTTGATTTATGAATAGTTACCTAAATTTAGGACTCATTCCCCTAAGGACAAGAGCCTCTGCAACTCTTTTAAATAGTTAGTTTTTGAATATTGTAAAGGTCATATTTTTTGAGGAAAGAATAGAAATACAACAAATTGGTTGGACTTGTTTCTATGAATGGATTAAACCTCTTTACATAGTGAACATACTCTTCATGATAGTGTTTTTTTCAACTCTTCATGGGTTTTCATTCTTATCTTGAATATAGTTTTTTATTTTTGCATCATACATTTCATTTCCTTTCAGCTATTGTACGACTTATTTTTACTAATATGCAACCTGTCAAACAACTAATGATTTGGTGAGGATATGTTTTTTTCAACCTGTGGGATTTATTGTGTTTTGATACATGTTTGATGTCTTGAAATGATATTTTATGTATTGAACTTCTTGCAACAGATTATTCATTGAGTAGTTTGTTGTTTCACTCTATTTTATATTATCGCACTGATATGTCATTAGTGTGCCATCAACCAAGGAGGGCCCTGATCCATATCATTTTGCAAACCCAACCTTGCCTTTGTATTGATAGAATAACCCTCTGACCAACCAACAAAAGAGTTAAAAGAAGCAATCATTCTAAATTGATAGGTGGCCTAGCTTTTCCCTTTAGTAGTTAGGTGTAGACCTTAGGACCAACAAGAAGTACACAACCTTGGTTGGCTATTGGTTCTATGGTTTGCTTCTGAAATTATTCTATCTGTCAAGGTTAAGGTGCTTGGGGTGGCTTCGACCTATGGTTGGGTGAAAATATTTCTCTATTATCTATGGAGAAATGAGCACACCTATTATTATAACATGTTATGCGCCCACACTGTATTTAGACATTCTAACCACTGGAAGGTAGATTGGGAGTATTTTCTTAGTTGCAGTCGCAGTTGCAGACAAATTTTTGTTGTAGCAATGAAACCCTGTCCCTCGTGTTGAGGAGCCTTAAGTGAAGTTCTTGACCGAATTCATGGATAACCTAATGCTCCCTCGCCTAGTGCACCTCCTGGTACTCTCAGCAAGACAAGACATCAAGTTTGAAATTTTGGTCAAAGTTAATGTTTGACCAAGTCAAAATATAAGGTTGACCAGTAAAAAGTCAAAATGTAAGGAAGTTATGAAGACAAAAGACCTAGAATGAAGAAAGTGTATGTTGTGCCCAAGAGAAATCTACGAAAATAAACATTATGAGGTTTACCAATCCTCTAGCTGCTAAGCCTCTGGTCCAACAAAGTCATTCTAAGGTTTACTGTCACAGTTACGTAACAAAGGTATGTAACTATACATTTTATTTTAATTTGTATCATTCACATGAGTGTATTTGCAGGGAATGTACAAGGGATCTTGTCCAAAGCACTGCTCTTGGATTTAGAACATTCATAAGATCAACACACTCTCCAGGTTTGACTTGATATATCTCTGCCTGTTATGGAATTATCAATTTCTAGTCAAAGTTATATGTTGACTTTAGTCAATATATTATAAGGTTGAGATCATATTCTCTAACTCAGTTTTTTGTTAAGAAATCATATTGTTTTTATTTTAAGGGACGAGCTAGAAAGGATACTTATCTGAGTAGAAAAGCAATTCAAGTGGAAAAATAGAAAGACTCCAGGTTCTCATATCAATTTTGACATCTTTATTGTCACTTAAGTGGGTATTGATAAGTACTTAGTAGCTTATACTACTCATTATACTTATTTGCAAATATTAACTAACACCCACTCTAGGAGATATTTCTTGTTCTTGTTCTTGAACTATATCATATTAGTAACAATACAAAGAAAGTATCCTTCATATGAAAGATGTTATATCAAAAACACTTTTTTTCTTGTTTTCTCAGGAAGGTTATTTCATGAAGGCTATAATGAAGATGTCTTTCCAGGATTTGAGCAATTTCCTCTATCCTTGTCCTTATTCTTGTTTCAACTTCCTATCATAAACATATTGTCTTGGATATTTCTTTTCCTTCTTGTCATATTCTAGGAAGTTAGCCTTGTGAAATATGTTTACAAACCTTTGATGAACAATATTTGTGGAAGTTTTCATAGAAGACGTTTATAAGGATGACACAATGCTTGCAACAAATGCCAAATCACTAATAATTAGAACAGATAGAAACTAACTTAAAAGGGCTCGGAGGAAGTTAGTAATTAAAAGAAAACCAGAACAAGTTTGTGACACTTTGCATAAAGAAAAGAGAGATGCAACAAAGGGAACAATGGACTCTTTCAGATAGACATAATTGATTGAAGAATTCCAAAAACATGCATTCTTAGAATAAAAACAAGGAAGTTCTAGATATTTCTCATTCAAGCATGAAGCTAGGATTAGGAGGGATTTAATCCCCAATGATATGGTCCATTTAAGAATCTATGAAGACTTATAAATGGAAGCTTTGATAGATAGAAGGAGAGATTCAAGGTTAGAGAGTTCTCCTAGAAGGAGGGAGAAGAATATAATGACAAATTATTCTAGTAACCACATATGCCTCTACCTAAGACATTATATCTCTTGCAGTATCCATGGGTTAGAATTTACATCAGATGGATGTAAATACTATTCTTCTCAATAGAGTTATTGAAGAAGAAGCATATGTAGAGAAACCTAAAGGTTTTGAGGTATACTAGAAAGACATCCATGAATGTATATGGAACAAGACCTTGTATGGATTCAAGGAATTTGCTGCAGAGCCTCTCATGTACAACATAAGCATAGTGAAAACTTCCTATGATAGAGGAAGTGCATCAAAATAGTTCTTTAGAATTTTGGGATAATCCATAGAAAAATACCATGATGATAGATATGAAGAAGTTGAGAGACTCTAATCTAGTAGAGCCATCCCTGTATCGACAATTGAGTGGCTCGTTGATGTATTTGGAGAATATTCAATCAGATATTTTCTTTTTTGTGAGAATAGTTCCAACTGGAACCTAGCCATGAGAATTAAATAATTGCAAAGCAGGATTTGAAATGTATTCATGGGATGCTTGAGTTACATATAGCTGAATGGATTTATCAATTCAAATTGGGAAGGAAGTGCAAAGAATAGAAGAAGTGCTTCTTGGATATGTTTCAGTTTGAGCCTTTCTATGATATCATGGGATAGTAGGAAACAAAAGTTTGTTTCACTTATCACTACAGAAGCAGAGTATATTTCACCTTGTGATTCTTGTACAGAAGTAATGTGGCTTTGTAAGCTAGTTTCTAGACTGTTGATCAGGTGTTGGATTCGACCATGATATATTGTGATAACCAGAGCTGTGTGAATCTCTAAGAGAACCTGATGTTCCATGACAACTCAAATCACATTGATATCAAGTACTATTTTCTTCGTGATAAAGTAGAGAGGGGAGAAGTAGTTCTCCAACATATCTCCACTAATGAGTAGATAGAAGATATTTTTGGTAAAGCCTTTGTCCAAGATGAAAAATTTGTGTACTTCAGGGATAAGATAAGAATTAGGGATATGACTTCCTTATTGGAAAAGAGAGTGATTACTCCCCAGTTTGGGAGGTAGCACTGATATGTTATTGACATATGGGTAGTCATTTTCCAGTTTGGAAAATGGTACAGGCTAGGCAATCACTTTCCAATGCAGAAAGTGGTCTAGGATTTTTGTTAAACAATCATTTTCCAATTCCAAAAATGGTCCAGAATGGACAGTCATGGTCCAACATATTATTGATGTACCATAGAAAGTGATGGTCTTCCTCTAGTAAGTCATTATTTGGAAGTTCACAGTTGTGAGTAGTTTCTAAGAATGGTCTGATGTAGGCGGTTGGTGCAGGACATTCATTTCCATAGGAAATGGTCTGGACAGTAATTCCATAGGGAAGACTCATTCTCCATGTTGTACTGTGAATCATTCCAAAATAATGGACCATTTAGGTTGAATGGTCTAAGTTCAACAATCAAGGATAGTCATTCCCTAGGTTTAATACCTCAAGGTCGAACCCCAACTGATTGTAAACGTATTTTATAGGCTGGCGAGCCAAGTGATTATAATTTGGGAGGCTTATGTGATGATTAGGTCGAAGAGCCTAGATTCTTAAGGCTAGTGAGCCTATTTTTGTATATTTAAGCACTCATATCATTAATATAATATAGTGTTGCATGTATACTAACCACGATAAAAGAGTATGGGGGACTAAGCTCCACTAGGAAGGAAAAGGGAGGGAATAGGAGACTAGGGAAAAGGGCTTAGATTGAGGGATTAAATCCAAGAGAATATTATATTATTTTTTCCTAAAGACTATGGTGAGGATAATTATTTTATCTTAAGTCTCATAGAAGAGGAAATGAATCACAAGTGGAGAGAAATATATCTCCAAGAGATTCATGTGTCAATCATGGAGCATTCAAATATATGTTGGGAAAACAATGTGTTTTCCCATATTTTCCCCCCTTCACGTACAGAGCCATATTTCCCCATTTACGAACTCATTCCCATTGACTGCGCATTCACTTAACCAACCATTTCATCAAAGAGTCTACATATACATCATTGACACACCTTTGGAACTTGTATGCACTCAGATTTATCCCGTACGTTTCCTGTTAAGAACAATGCACCTATAATTTTCTTGAACCATACTGTGCCTTACCTGAATGTTGTTTCTGCCAACACAAATCCTAGACTGAGCATGGTTGTTTCCCTTACCTGTTCTATACTCAAAATTTGTTGTTTTCATCACCCTTATTTGATTGACTTGGGAGATGGGAAGAAGAAGTAGGTTTTCAGGCCGATGAGAAACTCTCTCCAAGTGAGAGAGATTGTTTGGGAAGTGATTGTTTCCAGAGGGATCCCAATTTCAGCTATAGTGCTTTGAGAAATCTTGTTCTACATATTGTTAAAACCCTGGAAGGGAAGTGGGGTAGCCAAAGGAATATTTATCATAGAAGGGGAACACTTCCTAGGGTGGGACATGCATATGGGGAATGAGAGGTTGTAGGATGTTAGTGTGATTTGGATCTTGGGATGAAATCCTTCATGTTGACTGTGTAAATTCCTATTGTCTTAGCCTAGTGTAGGAATCCCTTTACCTAGGTGGATCTTAGTCCCATCTCGGGGGTGGCCCACTAATGAGAGTGATGAACAACGTGGTATAAGGCTGGGAGGTCCATGGAAGATCTGCATAGATTTGGTGGTATTATATAAAAATATAAGTATCAATTATGTGTTCAATTGCATGTTGTGTATTTTTACATGTCTTATATTTATGAGTATTACATATATATGATGTATGTATAAGCTTATTGTTATTTCCACAATTAATCTATGTATTAGTAGAATGTGTTGTTTATTTAAGTTTTATATGTATAATGTTCCGCAAGAGTATTTTTCTGGCATATCCCAACAGGTCTATGGATGGGTATGTTACAATTTGAATATCATAAATAAGAGAAGTTTGAATGTGGCATTCCCTGGCCTAGGAGGCCTGGGGATGTTACAATTTGGTATTAGAGCCTCGATTTTCAGCACTAAGCCTAAATGGGCCATAAAAATGGAAATTGAAGCAAGCGTTTCAGAATGAATTGTTGTCAAAATGGAAAAAATTCAAGTTTCATACCATCCATGAGTGCCAAGAGGGATCTGATAGAACTCCTTGAAGATTTTTAGTTCCTATCAAGCATGCCTACTGGGTCTATCTTTGACCATAGTTAATCTCTAAGTTTCAAATGTTATGTAAAGTGTTTTTTGTTGTTTTAGGACAGCCAACAGTCCAAGAACTTCTTGTTGATTTGCTACGGTTGCACTTCCAATTTTAGGTTCTCTAGCATGTAGTTTTTGTAACCAAAAGTTAGCACATGCATACTAAAATAAGTAAAACACACCTAAACATATTTACAGTTGAAATAAATAAGATCTAAGAGACTAACACATGCATTTTTGTACACAGGTATTTTTGGTCAACATGACCCTGGATAAACCCCCCCGGAAGAAAACCAGTCTGGGATATCTATCTATATAATGATGATTAAAGCAAGAGATACAACAAGTAATGAAATACAATGGAACCTGTATACATAGAAATCTCCTCACGAGCCTTGCCACAAGAACCAGAGAAAGAAGTGCCCAAACTGTGGTGCACCCTCTCCCTTTGTTGCCCTCTGCACTGAACTGAAGCGCCCTAGATCATCAATAACCCAATGAAGAAATCCCTCCACAAGAATTTCCTCTCCTGTGATGCCTCTCCACTGAAACTATTAGAGATCAAATCCTCCAAGTAGATCTGCTACCAGGTAGCTTCCAGTCCTCTCAACATGTGCTTCCTCCTCCTAGCAGAAATGATCACCAGAAATAAACTGAGCCATAAACATAATGTCTCTCTCAACATAAACAAGTGCCCAAGCTCTCCTCTCTTTATGCATCAAACTCATATCTATCTGACAAGACCTCCTCCTCTGATGAGAAAATGAAGGAAACAAAATGCACCATCCTCCTCAAGATGCGCACATCCTCCATGAAAATGCTCCTTCTCAAAGATGGATGCTATGGATCCATGGAAATTCTCTCCATGCAAGCTCAAACCAACCTCAATATTCTCCTCAAGTTCTCAAGGGTTTTTCTCAAACCCTCATGAAGTGCACCCTCCTTCTCCTCAAGAAATGCACCCCTCTTCTCTTCTCCAAAAATCACAAGTGAAGAATAATGTCTCCAAAATGCCTTTACCCTCTCTTTAGACTCCTCATGCCAACCCTAAATGATCAATGGCCTAGATTAGATCTAGCCAAGTCTAATCAATGGGTGATATCAACTCCAAAAATATCACTAAGGAAACCCACTTTCCTTAGTTGCTTTATGTCTATTAATTTACCCACATTGTGAATTAATTGTCACTTTTTGACTTAAAGGACATATTTCACTTTTGACTTAAAAATCCTAAGTCAAAGTGAAATTAGAATCATAAAGTAAAGTAAAAGGGTAATAGTCTTCGCCCTTTGTGCTTAGAGATTCATAAGCACATGGGGACCACTTTCCAAGGTACCCGAATCTCAACACTCCCTCTTACCAAGGAAAGTGCTTGTCACCACCAATATCATCCCTATAGTGGACATGGTTGCCTCCTAGAATATGATTGGTGAGTATGGTTGTACCATGATCTCTGAAAGTGGACTTTGTCACAGATCTACTGAATCTGGATGATCTATAAATAGCATTGAATCTCCATCTATCCAAGATCACCTAGATCTCGATGTCACACCGAAGATCTCCACCTTGGTCTCCCACCATGGATTTCCTCCTACTCCTGGCCTCTCACCAAGAGTCTCTACTCTTGGTATCACACCAAGAGTCTCCCCCTCTTGGTCTCTCACCAAGATTCATGAACTTGGCCTCTCTCCAAGTCACCTACACCTGAAGTAGATCCAGAACCTGATCCTCCCGTCTCAGAAACTATGTGAGGCTCATGCCTAAGTGGTGCCCTTATTCTCCTCGTCATCAACCTATGATGCAATAAAGTTGTAGCACCAACTCTATGTATACTGGACTGCTCTAAAACTGTAGCTATGTTGGGTGGACCAGTCACCCACTCTGAAGATGACCAAGGACACTGAGTCTAATCTCCCTCTGAATAACTGTTGTGCGTTAGTCGATCCTCATCAACTCTGTCTCCCCAACTAATGCTGGAAGGTGTAATAATAGATAAAGTAGTAATGAATGCACACTCTCTCACAAACTTCTCCTTGAACTCTATCTCCTCTCCTATCGCTGCTAACACATCCTGCCTCTTCTTCTTTTTGGGACACTGTCTTTCATAGTGACCCATCTCTCCACAAGCAAAGAATCTCACTATGCTCATGTCTCTCCTCTGCCCACTGTTGTTTTTTCTCTCTCCTCCCTATGGTGGGGCCCCAAACTTGGGACCATGCCAACCTCCATGACTGGTCTTCTTATTTCCCTTTGTTTAAAGAGCAAGGTTCTTGTCACCAAAAATTGTTTGCTGCTGCTATTGCGACTGTCCAGAAGCCTCAGCTGCAAGCTTAATCTCCTCCTGGATGAAGTCATCCAACATCCTCTCCCATGTAGGCATAACCTCCCTAGAAAAAATGCCCCATACAACTGGACCCCATGGTTTGGTGAAGCTATTCATATCTTGCCTCACCAAAGAGTTAGGGTTCACAACCTCTCCAATGGTTACCAACTCATCTCTGATCTATGTGTATCTACCAAGGAATGAAGTAACCATCTTGCCCTCGAGCATGTGAATGCCCCTGAGTTGGTCATGAAGAAATATCTTCCGGTTCTCATTAGAGCTCTCGTACAACTTGCACAAAGATACCCACATCTTGTATGCACAAGTCTTCCCAGTCAAGTGGGGAATAACGTGATCTCTTACAACATCACATATGATCCTCTTTGCCTTTTTGTTCCTCCTCCTAAACTCTGCAACCAAGGTGGGTGTAGTGAAAGTAATGGGAGGAATAGTTTCCTCAACTATGTTCCATAGCTCGAGGTCCTCTAAGAAAAATACCATCCTCGCCTTCCAAGGCGACCAATTGCTAGCTCCAGCTAGCCTATCCTCCACACACATTTGAGATACTAACATGTATGCCTACCGCACTCACTCTGATGATCCCAATGAAAAGGAACGTTGCCTCACTCCAATCAACACATGTGTGAAAAGAGGCAAGTGAATCCACAACCTCACTCCTAATCACTAGGTGTAAAAAGAGGTCGTCTATACAACCTCACTCCTGTCCACACAGGTGTGAAAAGAGGTTGTCCAAAAGTGCCAAAAAATTCCCTACCGTCCTCTGAAAAAATATTCCCTCTAAAAACCACTGAATGATTCAATGGTTGTCCTCAAAAATATGCCAAGAATATGTATATGACAACCAACAAAATGTTGTCCCAACTGCTCAAAATTTCAGCCACCTCAGCTTTGATACCATGAATATTTTCAGGTCATATCAAGCATGCCTATTGGGTCTGTCTTTGACCATAGTTAGGCTCTAAGTTTCAACTGTTATGTAAAGTGTTTTTTGTTTTTTTAGGACATCCAATAGTCCAAGAACTTCTTGCTGTTTTTTTACGGTTGCACTTCCAATTTTAGGTTCTCTACCATGTAGTTTTAGTAACCAAAAGTTAGCACATGCATACTAAAATAAGTACAACACACCTAAATATATTTACAACTGAAATAAAGAATATCTAAGAGACTATCACATGCATTTTTGTACACAGGTATTTTTGGTCAACATGACCCTGGATAAACCCCCCCCCGGGGAAAACTAGTTTTGGATATCTTTCTATATAATGATGATTAAAGAAAAAGATACAACAAGTAATGAAATAAAATGGAACTTGTATACATATCAAGCTCCTCACGAGCCTTGCCATAAGAACCAGAGAAAGAAGTGCCCAAACTGTGCTTCTCCCTCTCCCTTTGTTGCCCTCTGTACTGAACTGAAGCACTCTAGCTCATCAGTAACCCAATGAAGAAATAAATCCACAGGAATGTACTCTCCTATGCCTCCTCTCCACTGAAACTGTCAGAGCTCAAATCCTCCAAGCATATCTTCTACCAGGTAGTTTCCAATCCTCTCAACATGTGCACCCTTCTCCTAGAGGAAATGATCACCAGATATAAATTGAGCCATAAACGGAATGCCTCTCTCCACAGAAACAAGCGCCCAAGATCTCCTCTCCCTATGCATCAGACCTCATATCGATCTGACAAGACATCCTCTTCTGATGAGAAAATGAAGGAAATAGAATGCACCCTCCTCCTCAATATGCGCACCTCCTCCACGAAAATGCTCCCTCTCAAAGATGGAAGCTATGGCTCCATGGAAATTCTCTCCATGCAATATCAAACCAACCTCAAGCTTCTCGACAAGCTCTCAAGGGTTTTTCTCAAACCCTCATGAAGTGCACCCTCCTTCTCCTCAAGAAATGTGCCCCTCTTCTCTTCTCCAAAAATCACAAGTGAAGAATAATGTCTCCAAAATGCCTTTACCCTCTCTTTAACCTCCTCATGCCAACCCTAAAAGATCAATGTCCTATATTAGATCTAGCCAAGTCTAATCAATGGGTGAGATCAACTCCAAAAATCTCACTAAGGAAACCCACTTTCCTTAGTTGCTTTATGTCTATTAATTCACCCACATTGTAAATTAATTGTCACTTTACGACTTAAGTGACATATTTCACTTTTGACTTAATACTTCTAAGTCAAAGTGAAATTAGAATCATAAAGTAAAGTACAAGGGTAATAGTCTTCCCCCTTTGTGCTTAGAGACTCATAAGCACATGGGGACCACTTTCCAAGGTACCCAAATCTCAACACTCCCTCTTACCGAGGAAATTGATCGTCACCACCAATATCATCCCTGCAGTGGACATGGTTTCCTCCTGGCATATGCTCATTGAGTATGGTTGTACCTTGATCGCTAAAAGTGGAATCTATCACAGATCTTCTCAATCTACATGATCTATAAATGGCACTGACTCTCCATCTATCCAAGATCACCTAGATATCAACATCACACTAAAGATCTCCACCTTGGTCTCTCACCAAGGATTTCCTCTTACTCCTATCCTCTCACCAAGAGTCTCTACTCTTGGAATCTCAACAAGAGTCTCCCCCTCTTGGTCTCTCACCAAGAGTCATGAAATTGGTCTCTCGCCAAATCACCTCCACCTAAAGTGGATCTAGAACCTGATCTGCCCATCTTAAAAGCTATGTGAGGCTCAAGCCTCCGTGGTTCCCTGGTGCTCCTCCTCATCAACCTCTGATGCACTGAAGCTATAGCACCAACTCTCTATCTACTCGGCTGCTTTGAAACTGTAGCTATGTTGGGTGGACCAGTCACCCACTTTGAAGATGTCCAGGGACACTAAGTCTGATCTCCCTCTGAATCACTAATGTGTGTCAGTTGGTCCTCATCAACTCGGTCTCCCCAACTAATGATGGAAGGTGTAATATAATATAAAGTAGTAATGAATGTGCACTCTCTCACAAACTTCTCCTCGAACTCTATCTACTCTGTTGTCATTGATAACACATCTTGCTTCTTCTTCTTCTTGGGACACTGTCCTACATAGTGACTCATCTCTCCAGAAGCAAAGCATCTCACTGTGCTCATGTCTCTCCTCTGCCCACTACTATTGTTTCTCTCTCCTCCCTATGGTGGGGCCCCAAAATTGGGACCTTGCCAACCTCCACGGTCATTCTTCTTCTTGCCCTTTGTCCAAAGAGAAAGGTTCTCATCACCATAAATTGTCTGTTGTTTATGCTGTTGTTGTCCAGAATCCTTGACTGCAAGCCTAATCTCCTCCTGGATGAATTCATCCCACATCCCCTCCCTTGTAGGCATAACCACCCTGGTAAAAATGCCCCATACAAATGGACCCCATGGTTTGGTGAAGCTATTCATAGCTTGCCTCACCAAAGAGTTAGGGTTCACAACCTCTCTGATGGCTGCCAACTCATCTTTGATCTATGTGTATCTACCAAGGAATGAATAACTGTCTCATCCTTGAGCATGTGAATCCCCCTAATTCAGTCACGAAGAACCATATTCGAGTTCTCATTAGAGATCTCGTACAACTTGCACAAAGATGCCCACATATCGTATGCACAAGTCTTCCCAGTCAAGTGGGGAATAATGTGATCTCTCACAACATCACATATGATCCTCTTTGCCTTGTTGTTCCTTCTCCTAAACTATACAACCAAGGCGGCTACAGTGATAGGAATGGGAGGAAAATTTGCCTCGACTATTTCCCAAAGCTCGAGGTCCTCTAAGACAAAGACCATCCTTGCCTTCCAAGGTGACCAATTGATAGCCCCGGCTAGCCTGTTCTCCACACGCATCTGAGATACTGACATTTCTTCCAACTGCACTCAATCTAATGCTCCCAATGCAAAGGAACCCTGCCTCACTCCTGTCAACACAAGTGTGAAAAGAGGCAAGTGAATCCATGACCTTGCTCCTAATCACTAGGTGTGAAAATAGGTCGTCTCTACAGCCTCACTCCTGTCCAAGAAGCTGTGAAAAGAGGTTGTCCACAAGTGCCAAAAACTACCCAACTGTCCTCTACAAAAATATTCCCTCTAACAACCACTGAATGATTCAATGGCTATCCTCAAAAATCTGCCAAGAAGATGTATATGACAGCCAACAAAATGTTGTCCCAACTGCTCAAAATTTCAACCACCTTAGCTCTGATACCATGAAGATTTTCAGGTACTATCAAGCATGCCTACTGGGTCTGTCTTTGACCACAGTTAGGCTCTAAGTTTCAACTATTATGTAAAGATTTTTTTGTTGTTTTAGGACAACCAACAGTCCAAGAAATTCTTGCTGATTTGTTATGGTTGCACTTCCAATTTTAGGTGCTCTAGCATGTAGTTTTAGTAACTAGGATTTAGCACATGCATACTAAAATAAGTACAAAACACCTAAATATCTTTACAACTAAAATAAAGTAGATCTAAGATACTAACACATGAATTTCTGTACACTGGTATTTTTGGTCAATATGACCATGGATAAAACCCCCTCAGGGAAAACCACTTTGGGATATCTATCTATATAATTATGATTAAAGCAAGAGATACAACAAGTAATGAAATACAATGGAACCTGTATACATAGCAAGATCCTCACGAGCCTTGCCATAAGAACCATAGAAAGAAGTGCCCAAACTATGGTGTGCCCTCTCCCTTTGTTGCCCTCTACACTGAACTAAAGCACCCTAGCTCATTAGTAACCCAATGAAGAAATCCCTTCATAGGAATGTCCTCTCCTGTGTTGACTCTCCACTAAAACTCTCAGAGCTTGAATCCTCCAAGCATATCTGTTGTTGGTTACTATAATTGCTTAATTGATTCAAACAACCAAGTGATACAAAAATTATCAACCCAGGGAAGTCTTTTATTTCAAAGATAACCACGCACTGTATATGCTCAATTCCAAAAGCAACTTAGTGTTGTAGTAAAGAAACTTATACTAATCACACTTGCTGAAGTTCTGAATTAAATCACAGGAAAGTATCTTCCCTATTGTAGATCTTTTAAAGATTAATCTAAGAGTCCTGGATTACATTAAAATAACACTTGCAATGGGAAAGAAAAAATATTCTGCAATCAAAGAACATGACCTTTACTCTCAAACAGAAACTTCAGTACTAACACTCTTTCATGAAAATAGTAATGCAGAAAACAATTAACTCTATCTAACAGAGAACAAAGCCACCTAGTTCCTTCCTTTCTAAGAAGGAGCCTTGAGCCTTATTTCTATTTTAGCACACTTGTGAGGTTGAGATTTACAGAGAACAGGGCAGTCTGATCCCTTCCTTTCTGAGCAGGGATCCTTAACCCAGTTTCTGGCTAGCACAATTGTAGAAATAATGGAAGTCTACAAAGAAAATGATGTTTTGGTTCCTTCCTTTCTGAGCAGGAACCCTTAACCCAATCCCTAACTATCACACTTGCAGAGGTAAATGAAATCTATAGACGACAAGGTGTTTTTATTCCTTCCTGTCTGAGTAGGAACCCTTAACCAAATCTCTAGCTAGCACACTTGCAGAAGTAAATGAAATCTACAGAAGACAAGGTGTTTTGATTCCTTCCTGTCTGAGAAAGAATCCTTAACCAAATCTCTGGCTAGAACACTTGCAGAAGTAAATGAAATCTACAGAAGACAAGGTGTTTTGATTCCTTCCTATCTGAGCAGGAACCTTTAACCAAACCTTTGGCTAGTACACTGGAAGAAGTAAATGAAATCTACAGAGGGTAGGATATTCTGATTCCTTCCTGTCTGAGCAGGAACCTTTAACCCAGTCTCTGGTAGCCTCATAAAATCATCACACAATATTGATGATAAAAAGAATTACAAATTCCAAAACTAAGACAGAGTCAGTAGTGTTTCAGCAAAGCAGAATCCATTAAAAATAGTGTTTCAACAAACGACAGTTAAACAAAGCATAAACAGAAATTGTACTAACACACTTCTAACTAATGGGTGAATCTTGTGAAGAAGGTGGGCCCTCCCTTCTCACAAGATTCCCCTGGAACGAAGATCTAGAGAAGGATACTCAAAGCAGTCTTATATTCATCTGTCGAAATATCACATTACAATTTGGAAAAATAGAGTATTTCCCCCTTCTCTGGAGTTGCTTCAATATAAAAACTTGGATCCCTCGAATGGTGATTTCCTCTTATTTAAAGAGGAAATCCCTTCGATACAATAATTACAATGCATATCTGAGTCCTATCCTAAATCGGATCTTCTTTCTAAACCAGCATAGGATGTCCTAGTCTCACGCAACCGAATGCTATTACAGGAGCTAAATGGGGTATTGCTGTTACGACTAGTGTAACAATTTCTTCCCATTGTTGTTGATGATGTTTCAGCATCGCAATTCACGGGCTATTTCATCCACGTGAATTGCTCTCTGACTATGTTGGCCTTCTTGTTGACCTCTTTGACTGTAACGGCTTCCTTTGAGTTTCAGCATTGTCGGCCCTGGCGGTTTCCTCTGTGTTTCAGCATCTGCAACTCTGGACTGTGTAACAGCTCCATGTTTCAGCATCTACAACCTTGGACTATAATGCAACTCCGTGTTTCAACATCTGCGACCTTGAACTATAAGGCAGCTTCATGTTTCAGCATCTGCGACCTCGGACTGTATAGCAGCTCCATGTTTCAGCATTAGTTATGTGTTTCAGCAACAACGACCTTGGACAGTTCTGTGTTTCAGCAATAGGCCTCAAATGCTAATCTGCAGTTTTGGATACTTATGCATTTCTAATCAATGGTTAAGTACGAGAGTGATGTAAAATATTATGCAAAACAGATTAAACGTATAGTAATGAGAAGGGACGTTGTATACCTTTGAGATGATCAGATA
>JZKD02S2141442.1:281932-292820 GCA_000966675.3 Picea glauca
TCTAGGACAGTCATTCTTCTTGGCAGTCACTCTGAGTAGTGGTCAAGTAGAATGGTCCACCTCATCGGGCAGTCATTCTTTCGAAGTTCACAGTTGTGAGCAGTTTCGAAGAATCATTCGTTTGGAGGTTGATGTAGGACAGGCATTCCTCGAGGGAAGACTCATTCTTTCCAGGTTACACTTTATTTAGTGTCGGAGGAATGGCCTAGGGTGGGGAATGGTCCAGACAGTTACTCCTTGAGGGCAGACTCATTCTCTCTAGGCTACACCTTGTTTGGTGTCAGAGGAATGGCCCAGGGTGGGGAGTAGTCCAGGCTCAGCAATCAGGGACAGTTATTCCTCGAGGGCAGACTCATTCTCTCCAGGCTACACCTTGTTTGGTGTTGGAGGAATGACCCAGGGTGGGGAATAGTCCAGGAAAGTCATTCCTTAGGGAAGACTCATTCCCTCCAGGTTACACTTTGTTTAGTGTCGAAGGAATGGACCAGGGTAAGGAATGGTCCAAGCATTTCTCGAGGGCAGACTCATTCTCTCCAGGTTACACTTTGTTTAGTGTCAGAAGAATGGCCAAGGGTGGGAAATGGTCTAGGTTTAGAAATCAGAAACAATCTTTCTTCCTTGGTTGAGAAGAATGGGGCAAATAGCCTATTATTGATATTCTATGTTGAGGGCAGACATTCTTTCAGATCTCACAAATGTGAGTGAAAGATTGGCCCAGATGATTTTTGTTGATATTATATACTGAGGGCAAACACTCTTTCATATCTCAGAGACGTGAGTGAAAGATTGTCTCAAACATTTCAGTTCTTATCATAACATTGTTTCTATGTAGATGAAGACTACTATAGTGGCATACATTCTTTCAGATCTCATAAACGTAAGTGAAAGATTGGCCCAGATGATATAGTTTTTATCATAACATTGTTTATATGTAGGTTTCTATTTGTTATGAAGGACAGTTTGTGAATGGGTTTCACAAAGTCTGAGTAGTTGTGTACTACTGGAATAGCCACAGGTGTGTTCTATAAATTGATATTGTACTAGTTGTCATAGGAGATTATCCAGTCGGATAATAATGATAGGTGCTCATGGTGCTACCAGTTGAATGGTCTGTTGTGCTCAAGACCATACCTCCCTAGCTAGGAGGGAGTGTTAATATTATGGTAGCTTCAAGAGGTATGAACCTCTATGATGACCTATGATGAGATTAGAATCCTCTGGAAGGAAGCAAAGAATTGAAGAAAACCCTAGACAGGTTGTCGGTTGAACAAATATATTTATATTGAATTTATTGATGCCCAGAATAAGAATTCGGCCCAGTTAGACTGGTCAAGTCAGCCCCAGTTAGACTGGCTAGTCCACTATAAATACAAGGCGCCAGTTTCATTATTACACACTCTCAGAATTGTAGAGCCAGTTGTGCACACTGCAGTTGGCAGTTTTGTGTGCAAGTCTCTGGGGAAAGTGGTGCGCTAGTTCTGGGTGGGATCATCTAGTCAGTTTTGTTTCTATTCTTTTGCTTGGTGCATTTAGCCTCTCTTAGCTATAGATTGCAGCCATAATTCTCTTCTCGGTCAAGGTCAAGGTGCTCGGAGGGAGGCTTCGGCCTGTGGTTGGGAGATGAGGGTATCGTCGTGGTAAAACGAGCACACAATCCTTTATATTCTAACAACATGCACTCTTTCACTTTGTGGAATACATATTTTGCCAAGATGATACAACAACTTGTCATTGATATGATAATTCAATTCTTCATTCTGATAACCATGCCTTAGTGATTCATAAACTTCTTTGAAATCTGCATCCTTAGTATATAGTTCAACATAGCTTGCATGAACTAAAGGACTTTGTTGAATAATAATAGAAGCATTTGTTGAAGGTCTAGATAACATATCTGCAACTTTGTTATGAATTCCTTTCTTATACTTAATAACCAAATGAAATTGTTGTAAAAAACCCATCCATCTGAAATGCCTTGATTGTCGTAGCTTAGTTTGTGATTGTAAATATTGTAGTTATTGATGATCAGTATGTATGATTGTTTCTTTACCCATTAGGTAATGTTTCCACTTTTTAACACTTTTTTACTAATGCATACAACTCTTTTTAATAGGTTGGATAGTTGATTATTGTTTTAGAGAAAGTTTAAGAATGATAACATATTGGTTTTTTATGTTGCATTAAGACTGCCCCCATTGTATAACCACTAGCATCAATTTCTATCTCAAATGGTTGTTGTAGATCTGGTAGTGCAAGTACTGGAGTTGTGTTGATCTTTTCTTTTAGTGTGTCAAAGGCTTTCTGTGCCTTGCCTTCCCACTGAAAGACTCTGTTCATACCTGTCAAAGCATGTAAGGGAGAAGATATGAAGGAGAAGTTCGCAATGAACTTCCTCCAATATTGGGCTGCTCCCAAAAAGATTCTTACATCTGTTACATTATTTGGCTTAGGCCAATTTACAATGACCTCAAATTTAGAGGGATCAATCTTCAATTCACCTCCCCCTACAATGTAACCTAGATATACTAAAGATTTATTTCCAAATTCACATTTAAACATCTTTAAATACAATTTTTCCCTTACAAGTACATCCAATACCTATTTAGCATGATTGACATGCTCTTCCCAAGTTCGACTGAAAATCAGAATATCAACTAAATAGACTATGACGAAATCATCAATGAAGGGTCTAAACACATCATTCATCACCCTCATAAATGTCGCAGGTGCATTACAAAGACTGAATGGCATTACCACCCATTCATACAATCCTTGTTTGGTTTTAAAAGTTGTTTTCCAAATATCATTGTCATGAATACGGATTTGATGATAGCCAATTCTTAAGTCTAACTTAGTGAAAAATATTTCATTCTTTAATTGATCTAAAATATCATCAATTCGAGGAAGAGGATACCTATTCTTTATTGTGATTCTGTTCAGTGCCCTGTAATCACCACACATAAGCCATGTGCCATCTTTTTTTGGCACCAAAACAATTGGTGAACCACACGGAGAGGAACTTGGTCGAATGTCCCCTCTTTCAATCAATTCATGAACTTTTTTCTTTATCTTTTCATTCTCAATAATGGAAGACCTGTACATACCAACATTAGGAAGAGGTGCATCCTGTTGCAAATGTATTTCATGTTGAATTTCCCGTTTAGGAGGCAAACCTTCAGGTTCTTGAAACAAAATATCATAATCAGATACCACCTTTATCAAGTCCTTTTTAAGTTTAGGATCACAACCTTTAAAGGATTCAGTTTGTTCAACATCTTTTGCTTTGACTATTATAAGCACAAAGTTGTTACTTTCATTTATTAACCTCTTCATTTGATTTGTAGAAACTAAAGAAAGATTAGTTTTAATGCGATGTGCATGAACGATATATTCAATACCATCCTTAGTGAGCTAATACCTGTTATCTTCCCTGTAAAAGATAGCCTTCCTATCATACAAATATGGACTACCCAACACAATACCACAGATATCCAATGGAACCACATCTAGATCTACCTCATCCACAAATCCAGAAGTGATGGAAAACCTAAGTCTGCACTGTTTTGTAACTTGTAATCGTGCATTATCACATACCCATCCAAGTGGATATGGCTTAGGGTGTAACTTAGTTTCCAATTGTAATTTTTTAACAATTTCTTCTGAAATGAGGTTTTCTTGTGATCCACTATCAAAAAGAGTTTCAATTTTTGTATGCTTAAAGATAACTCTAATATGAAATAACTCACTTCTCTTTCTTTCATCAATAATAGGTTCATTTCTTGAAATAGAACAAAAAGGAATATTACCTTGGATGCTTGTATCAATCACCTTAGTTTCATCCCCAGAGTCCGATCCCAAATCATGTTGGATTACTGCTGCAATAGTATTTTTGTCTTCTTTATTCCGAAACTTTCCAGGCTTGAGCTCCGGATGAAGTTTCCAACATTTGGAAGCATCATGACCTTTCTTCTGGAAATGAGTACATGTAGGCTTATCTCCTTCCCTCTTCAAAGTAGTTGTGTGCTTACCTTTCCCTTTACCTTTAAACTTATTTCCATTAGGTTTGAAAGGTTTCTTGGAAACATTCTCTTTGGTATTCTTCCCCTTTGTCTCTATATGAGTTTCTTGAACACACACCTCATCAAGGTTAGTCGAATTAAACATCAATATCATATGACTTAAATAACTATGCAATCCTCTTATATATTTGAGAAGAGTTTCCTGGGTGTAGAGAGGTATACCAAGTACCAATGCTCTTTTTCGAAATTCTTGTGTGTATTCTTTCACACTTTGTCCCTTACCTTGCCTCAAATTTTGCCAATTCATCATAGCTTGCTGCATATACCCTAATGGATAAAATTTCTTTCTAAGTGCTGAAATGAACTCATACCAAGAGGAAACAATTTTTCCTTTTGTGGCAAGATCCTCTTGAGATCTGTTCTCCACCCAAATGAGAGCAGTCCCTCCAAGTCGAAGAGAAGCCAACTGAATTTTAACATCATCTTTAGTAAACTTTTGAATCCTACAATAAACTTCAATTTGACGAATCCAATTGTCCAATTTTTCAGCATTAAGCTCTCCATTATACATAGGTAATTCAAACTTAATATCAAGATTTAAATGAGGCATATTAAGATCAACTTTTGTTTTTTGTTTTTCAAATGGAGAAGGAATAGAACCATCAAGAAAAGATGGAGAATTTGGTGGGGTTTTAGGAGGTTCCTCACCACCTCCTTCTTTTTTACCTTCTGTATGAGATGGTCCACCTTGTTCACCATTCTTTCGATCTTGATAGAGCTCCTCTACCATCGTTTGCATTCTCATTAAAGATTTCAGAAATTCCCCTTCAGAAGGGATAGAAGAAGCTGCTTCTTCTCCTTTTGGTGAAGACATCCTTCCTCTTCTTGAACCAATCTCTATATCAAAATCTTCAAGTTCTCTTTCACCATGCTGAAGCTTGGACTTTGTTAACATAAACTCAAAAATGCACTAGTTAACCTCGCTCTGATACCAACTTGATCTAAAATTCAAGATATTTTAACCATTATTTGCATCTAAATTTTTAACTGTTAACCACCTTTGTAATGCAAAATTAAAGAAAATCCATCAAGCACATGAGCACATAAACATATAAGAAAACCATCCATGAACAAGAATTGGTAACAGAGTTCACCAGACCCCCTGGCTACGTCTCCGGGCCACTTTCCAAATGGTGAGGCCGATAGATTAAGTATTCAAATGCTTACAAAGTGAATTCTAAATTTTGTCAGTCATATACAATAACAGACTTCAACAACAGCTGCAAGATGAAATTCTGAGACTTTAAAGTATGAACATGTATACCTTTCTATGTATCTGAAAGATTCTATGAGAACTTTTCTGTCTGGATGCCTGAATGCAAAAAGTGAAGATGGATTTGTAATCCTTACGAAAAACTGAGACTTTTGAGTATAAACTCGATATATTTCAGAACTGGACTCAGAGTTCCCTTCTTGGCACTACTCCCAAAATCTGCCTCTAATCCGTACAGTCAGTATGGCCTTAGGATGCGTGCAAATACAAAACCACCTCGATCCATGTGCAAAACCACCTCAGTTTACGTGCAAATCCACCTTGGTCTATGTGCAAAACCACCTCGGTCCACGTGGAAAACACCTCGGTCACTGTGCAAAAAAAACTCGGTTTGCGTACTAGTCTCTGTCTGCATCAAAACTCCCCCTCGGAATTCGTGCCCATGGCTCATTTAAATAATGGAAAATACCCAAAAGGGGGGCGTGAGCCATAGGCCACATGCCCATCCAAATCCCACCAAAATTGGCAATGTTTAAGGTTATTTTTCCACCTCTCGCCACGTCTCATGGCGGTGGCGCGTTGGTAGCCGTGGTAGTTAGGGGGGGAAAAGTCTCGGGGTCAAACCTGCAGGCTTCTCCTCCCACCGCATACGTGATATGGTATGGCACGATTATGGTTTGGATATATGTTTTGACATTGGATATAAGTTATGGTTTGGCATGTTTATAACATATGGCTCGTTTATAACATATGGTTGGTTTAATATATGGTTGGTCTTTGGTTTATGGCAGAGCTTGTCGAGGCATATGGTAAGGTTTCAATATAACACTTAGATACCAAGGGGGGGCCTTGGTGTTGGCAAGGTTGAGGGCTAAGCCCTTGACCATCCCCATTTTTCCCAACCATGGGGTCATGGTGGCCTTATCCTAAGGTCTTGGGTTCAATTCCCATAGCCCCAAATTACATTTTTTTAACCATTTCCAACCATTTTTCACCATTTTAACCATCTTTGATGAAACTTCAATTGTTGATATCCTTGTCATCTGGAGGTCATTTTTCCCGAAACGAACGTCACCAGAAAGTTGTTGATGAGATCTTCAACTTTGTAAGCTTTACTTTGCATTTTGAATACTTTAACTCTATCGAATTTTGAGATGATCCACCTGGATCACTGGTTCTAGGGTTTTCTTCTGAAATTATTCTATCTGTCAAGGTTAAGGTGCTCGAGGGTATCTTCGGCCTATCGTTGGGTGATAATATTGCTATATTTTCTATAGATAAATGAGCAAACCTATTATTATAACAAATATCTCATTGGAAAGAACCATTCAAGGAATAAAACATTTCTATATGGCTAAAGTATGCTAACTGAAACCCTTATCCCCCCCGGAATGTCCAAAAAACATCGCTTAGGGCCTCAAAATGGGCAAAAAAGTTTGGGACTTGAAAAACCATATAACAATGGCAAAGAAGGTATAAAATTGTTGAGTTAATGGATGAGGTGCGTAGCCATCGATATTGACCTAGATCGGTCCTCCCCCTTAGGAATCGATGGTCTCCATTACCTCGAATTCCCTCATCAGATGGGGAAACTTATAATAAATTTATCTCTTAGTGAACCACTTTCCTTGGTGAACAAGTTTCCCTACTTTGATGACTCTATAGATATGTATGTTCTATTGGTGGGTGATTTTCATCTATGTATCCATGATTATATCTATTTTATCCTACTCAAGGTATTCAAGGTTGAGTTTTGTAGGGGGAAGTGCTCATCTACCTTTGAGGTATCCAATAGATGTGGAAAATATGAGCAAAGGAGCTCCACTCTAAAGACTAGATGTGGGCCAAGGAATAGGGAAATACTTAATTCAAAATCATTCTAACCTACAGCCTTGGTGGTGGTGTAAGGTCCATATCAAAGTGGGAGAATATTGTAATGAGGTACTACAAGGCACTATGTTTGAAAATGTAACCAGACATTATCACCAACCTGAAACTTGTGTGGAACCTAATGTTGGTCATGTCGTTGCTTGTAACTAGAATTGGCTTTTTGCAATATACCATGGAATTCTTGGTGGATGTGTTGAATCCATTCAAAAAATGTGGCTACCTTATCAGCCTTAGTTTGAGAATGGGAAGATTCTTCCTATTTGGATGAAATGGGCAGAGCTACATCCATTGGGGTCGATGGATGGAACCCTAAGAACACCTGAAAAGGGTTGTCGTTAGTAGATCTATGATGGGATTGATTATAACTATGTTGAATATAAGGAATGCTATCATCCCATGTTTGGATATGGTTGGAGTTGTACATTCTTAGGATATGCAAAATCATGATGTTGACTACCTCTCTCTGTCCATAAGCTTGGGGGTGGAAGGAAATTGATTTAATGAGCTTGGTGTCCATCAATTACCACATAATTGACCATAATGTGCTCAAGAAAAAGGTATCATGATCTGAAATAATATTCTGTCTTATCCCAAAATGAACCCAAACATGCTCGAAGAATATCTTAGTAGTGATCTCAGTTGTGATACTCTTCTTTCAAGGTGTCAAAATTGCCATCTTAGAGAATTGATCAATGACCATAAAGATGCAGTCATTACCATGCCTAGTTGGTCTTTGGTTTACTTCATAGGAGTGTAAAACCCCTATTTCTTAATGGCGGGTTTAGCGATGGTGTAGGAAGTGCATGATTTGATATACTTGTTAGAATCTTATCGAAAATTTGGCCAATAAAAACACTTTTGCAGTACTACCACTATGGTTTCCATGCCAAAGTGTCCTACAACCCTAATGTAATGAGCTTCCAAAATTATCTTGGCACACTCACTTGAAGGAACAAAAAGGTGGCCCATATAGCATAACAATCCATCCTAGATATGAAATTATGGAACTTCTTTGAATGCACTTAATTTATGATAGGTAGCAGTGAATTCAAAGTCATTTTTGTATAATTTTGGCCACCCAGAGGTCTCATTCCCATAAGAGTCAATAACTATGGTTAGTGCCACAACGGAGGGTTGACTAAGGCATTCTACAACATAGTTGGTGTTTCCCTTATTGTACATGATGTTAAAGTGGATTTATTGTAGGTATGCGGACCACTTCTTATGGTGGTAATTCTATAACTTTCCCTGGGTCTGCATGAATTAGAAAGGCCCATGATCAATGTGGATCAATGTTTAGTTTCCCATAATGTAATGCTTCCACTGTCAACATGCTTGCATGATGGAGTACACCTCTTTTGTCATAATTGGGATATATGCGAACAACATCATATAGTTTTTCACTATGATAGGCCACCAGATGTACTTGTTGAGTGAGGAATACATAAATAGAATAGTCAAAGGAATCTATCTCAACCTCAAATGGTTGTTGCAGGTCTAGCAGCATGAGGATTGGTGTGGACTAGAGGTGATTTTTAGATCCTAGAATGATTTCTGTTGTGATTCAAATCGGGAAAATTTGGATTTATCTCTACCCTTGGTCACTGGACTTGAGGGACAAGCTATATGAGAGAATCCTGACACAACCATGTGGTAGAAGTTGGCGAGGAACAAGAAGTTGAAAATATATTTCATATTATTTTGGGTTGGATAGTTGCAGATCAATTGGATGTTGGTTGGTTCCACATGCACCCCATGTTCATCCACAATGTATCCCAAGTATTGAATTAATTTCATTCAACATCATCATTTCTCTATATTGGCATATAACTTGTGTTGATGCAGGGTGCTCAAGACCTGTTGAATGTGTTGTATATGTTCTTCATAGGTCCAATTGATTATGAGGATATCATTTGAATATATCACCAAAAAATCATTTGTGAACAACCTCAAGATATTATCCATCATTTGCATGAACATAACTAGAGTGTTAGTTAAGCCAAAAGGCATGAAGAACCATTCAAAAAGGCCATGTTTATATTTGAAGGTTGTTTCCATACATCCATTTGTTCTATTGGAACTTGGTGGTAGAAAAAATTCAAATAAATATTACAAAATAACTTGGCACCCTTAAGCTAATAAAGAATATCATCAATTCGGGTATCGGTTCTTGACAATAATGTTGTTTAGGGCTCTATAATTAATACAGAGTTTCCATGTCCCATCTGTATTTTGTTCCAACACAATTGGGCTCTCGCAAGGTGAGGATCTCAGTAAAATGTGGCCTTTGTGGAAGAGCTCATTAACATGACGCTTTATTTCCTCATTCTCAAGAAGGAATCCCCAGTATATTGGACCATTTAGTAAGGGAACACCAAGTATTAATTCAATGGAATGTTTGATGAGACAATGTAGAGGCACCCCTATAGTTGAAGTGAAGATATATCTATATTCTGCTACAACCTTGTCCACTTGCTTCTTCTTGGTAGAGTGTTAAGCCCTAATATTGGCTCATTGCCCCTTAATTGGGGCATATTATATTAGTAATGTTATTTTATTTATGTCGGCTTTATGCCATTAGTTGTAATTATACCTCCTAGTCTCATATATATACCAAGGAGACATTTTCATTTTGCGTCATCTTGTACTTGAACATTTAAGTGGGGTAAAAGGAGGTTTCCCCCTTGAAGAGGCTTATTATCTGAAATTATCTTTTTTTCAAGGTGTTGAGTACTTTTTCTGAGGTTTTTCTATGCTATATTGATATTTGGTTCTTAACATATGGTTTCAGAGCTCAAGGTCTTGGGGTTTCACTACTACATCTGAGATACCTTGGAATTTTCACTATAACATTTTGTCTATAACTTTTCCAAAGGAATGGATTGGATAATATTTAGTAGACGTATCAAGGTATGTTGGGTTCAAAATTTAGCTCCCGAGGCCTTATACTTTCGGAGATACAACCTGTACAAGATAGGGTTCTTGAATCATCCTGAACTGAGTCATTGCGGAATTTTCTCTATAAAAATTTTTATGTAACGTTTCAGACCCTGAAATATAGAGGTTATTTATATAAATTAGTAAGGTATTTGTGGTAAACATTTTAGCTTCTGGGTCATCTCTAATTTGTATATACACCCTGTGTAAGATAGGGTATCTGACTAGTCCTATTGACTAGTCTCAAGAAGGTGTTCCAGGTAAAATAATCATCACTTCTTCCTAGAGTATCCAAATTGAGTGGGACTAGTTTCATTAGATCATGGACAGTTAGTAGTATTTCTGGTACAAGTTTCAAAATTTTATATCAATCATTTTGTGCGGGGCACGCTATAAAAGTGAGATATCCTGGAAAGGATAAAAGTCAGCAAGTTGTGGGGAAGTTACCATAAATTCCACTTGGCACATCCAATTTTGATCATACCTATGGCATTGCAGAGAAGAAATATCAGAGAACTACATAAAAGAAAGATTCATACCTAGAAGGGCCAAAACTTGGGAGATACAACAGAAGAAATATTGTCTATAAGAACCACCTCAAAATCAAGGTTCAAAAGTGATACTTGGCCAACATGCCACCAAAAAAGGGAATTGCTACACCAAATAAGCCTCCAAAAAATCCTACTTGGACTCTTGATGAAGGTGAAGAAATGCATAGGGACATAAATGAACTACAAAAGAAGATGGATTCAATGGAAGCTAAGTTGGA
>JZKD02S2141442.1:300967-356928 GCA_000966675.3 Picea glauca
CCTTAATTGGGGCATATTATATTAGTAATGTTATTTTATTTATGTCGGCTTTAGGCCATTAGTTGTAATTATACCTCCTAGTCTCCTATATATACAAAGGAGACATTTTCATTTTTAATCATCTTGTACTTGAACATTTAAGTGGGGTAAAAGGACGTTGCCCCCTCGAAGAGGCTTATTATCTGAAATTATATCTTTTTCAAGGCGCTGAGTACTTCTTTTGAGGTTTTTCTATGCTATATTGATATTTGGTTCTTAACATAGAGAGATCCTATGCAGAGGTTGTAGTAGTTGTAGTGAAATTTCATTCACTTTCTGACTAGACCATGAAGAAGACAAACTTTGTAGTTTGAGATATTTCCTTTCAGCATTGTTTTTTCGAGATCAATGAAATTGTAATAGTCAGAACTACCTCTAGTACCCTGTAGGGATTACCTCCCAAAGTGACAATGACACTACAAGGTCGGGACTCATAGAAAAAATGAATTTTCCACATATAAGGTTGTCCTAAAAGAACATCAAAAACTTTGAGTGGGAAAACATCACATAGTACCTCATCTTTGAAGGGATTGATGCCATAGGATAGGCAAAATGTTTTCTGACACAAAAGTCTTTTCCTTGGATCAACTAATCGATGGTGTATGGTTAAGGGTGTGGCATTGTCTACAACTTCAATCTCTTGATCACCTTTTCTAAGATCAGGTTCTTCTAGGTCCCAGTGTCAACAATGAAATATAGTGGGGTCCCCTTCACCCACATATGTGAATGGAATAGGATCTCCCCCTCCTAAATATCCTTTGAATCATCTGTTTAAATCATTTCAGTTGTGACGGTTTAACTAGGTTTTGCATCAATGATCTGATTTCCCTATTCTGAATTAGATTTTGAGTGAGGGTTTAACTCCTTTTCTTTAAGCTAGGATAACAATGATTGTTTAGAGTGACATGCATCATTATTCTGGAAGGGAATTTTTTGGAACTCACACCACTTTATAGTGTCCTTTGTGTTCCCATTACCCTTCTTTTCCTATGGCTTGGACTGGTTGTCTTGAGGTTGGATTTTATTGCTCTATCCCTTGTTTTGTGAGTCAGGGACACCTTTACCATAACTTTTGACCTCGATTATATTGATAATGAAATGAAGGAAAAGACATAACAAGGAAACACACAAATATATTGCAAGAAACACATTAATAAAGTTAAACTCAAATTCTACTAATGGATTTTTGGAATACAAAAGACTGTAAAATGAAAAGTACACAAGCTAGCTATAATGGTGGTAGCTCATCTCTATAGAGAGAGATTTGTCATCTACATGCATTCACAAGAAGTTGATTAAAAATAGGCTAAAAAGGAATTTTAACATAAAGAATACAAATAACATGGTATGAAGAAACATTCCATTCATCCTATCATATTTCTTGATAGACATGATAGGCATTGTTGTAGCAAAAAAATGTTGTTTATGGCCTCAAAAGGGTCCTGAAAGTTTGGGACCCGAAAAAACCGTAGAAAAACTTCCAAGATGTGGAAACATTCTAAATTACTAGAACAGACAAGTGGCCACTAGTATCCACCTAGATTGTCCCCCCCCCCCTCTTCGAAAGAAATGGTCCTCATTGCATCAAAATCCTCTATCATATGGGGAAACTTCTACTAAATATGACTCTTGGTGAGCCACTTTCCCTGTTGAATAAGCTACACTACTTTGATGAATCGATAGAGTTGTATTTTCCACTGGTGGGTTACCTTCATATTGGTTTCCATGATCTGATCAACTATCTCCTATCAATGAAATCATGATTAATTTCTATAAGGGGAAAGTTATCAACCATGTATGAAGTGTCAAGGAGAGGTGGAAAATATGGTCGAAGCAGTTCCACATTAAATATTGGGTCCAAGCCAAGGAATGGGGGAATACTTAATTCAAAATAATTCTCACTCACAACCTTAGTGATGGTGCAAAGCTTATATCAGAGTGGGAGGATATTCTTATGGGGTCCTATGAGGTGCTCTTTCTAAAAATGAAACCATACCTTATCTCCCACTTCAAACTTGTGTGGTACCTGATGTTGATTGTGGCATTGCTTTTAGTTGGTGTTGTCTTTCTTCAAAGTATCATTAACTTGTTTTTGGATGTGCTAGATTCCTAAAAGAAAAAATGGTTTCTTGGTTAGCCTCGGTCTAAGCATGGGAGGACTCTTCCTATGTAGC
The DNA here is from genome assembly GCA_000966675.3 of Picea glauca. Classification (NCBI taxonomy): domain Eukaryota; kingdom Viridiplantae; phylum Streptophyta; class Pinopsida; order Pinales; family Pinaceae; genus Picea; species Picea glauca. The sequence goes on from JZKD02S2141442.1 coordinate 303,181, forward strand.
TATGATGGGAATATCTACGTTCATGGGGGTCAATGGAGGTAACCCCAAGAACACATGAAAATGTTTGTGTCCAATAGAATAAGAAAGGATCTCATCTCATGTGCGTGGAAGGTCAATGGATGTAACCCGGCCAAGAACACATGAAAATGTTTGTGGAGGGATCAATTATAGAATAAGAAAGGATCTCATCTCATGTGCATGGATGTTTGGAATAGCTCATTCTCAAGATATTAAAAAGCATCATGTTGAAAATCGTTTGTCCATCAGTGTGTGGGTGGAAGGAAGTCGATTTGGTTAGCTTGGTGTCCATCATCGACTATAGGATGGACCAACAAGTACAAAATAACCTACTATTTTGATCCAAAATAATGGTACATAGGAGATGAAAATGAACCCAAACACATTAAAAGAATATCTTAGTTGTGGCCTCGGCTATGATGCTTGTCTTGTAGGGTTCCAAAACTTCCATCTTAGAGAATCGATCAATGATCAAGAAGACATAGTCATTCCCATGCTTGGTTGAAGGACGATTGGACATGTAATCCATGGAGATGGACTCCCAAGAAATGTTTTTTTAAAACTAAATTTTTCATTTTAGGTGAAATATTGTGTAGTAAGATGAAATTTAAGCGAAATGTAATTAAAATTTTATTAAAAAAATATTTTTCATAAAAAATATGTGAATATGGTTATAAATAAATGGACAATTTTTGCCCAAATAGAATAAATGACACTATTACTAAATTTCTTCATACCCTCTCCAAATCCGCTAATCTTACATCTACAATTATGCAAAATCACTACCTCACCCCCAAATCTGCCAATCCTGCATCTAGAATTATGCAAAATTGTCTCCTAACCCCAAAATCTAAAAATCTGCATCTAGAGTTATGAAAAATCATCGCTTAATCCCTTGCAGCGATGCATCTATTGGTATACATGATATGTGCCTTATTTTCTTCTCTTTCGGTATAATATGAATGTTTATATTTTAGTGTTTGGTATTAGCATAGATGTGTAAGAAACTGAGTCATTTTACGATAGTTTAATACTTTCCTTTTTTATTCATTCCTTGTTTCAACATGCAGAAGATATGTGATAGAGGTTGCAATGGATATTTTTAGCACATTGAAAAGCAATTTCCATGTCTTTTTTATATAAATTTGGTTTTTAAACCCATTTTTATTTATTCTAGAATTTAATTGTAATTTTATTTTCCAAATCTATTGTTTTCTTTCTAAATATTCTTTACATTTCATCAAGGTCATATTTATGCTATGAGCTCAGCTCTTCCATTTGAATTTCATATTCATTTTTCTACATATTAGTATAAATGATTTTTCTATTAAAAAAGTACCAATTTGGAGGACACAAGCAAACTGTTTGACAAAATGTGTCAACGAGAGACACTGGTTTAAATTTTTATAGTTGCATGACTTAGTTCTTTATTTTTCAAAGATGGTAAGATAACATGTGTTGCAAGAGAAATATGGGCATATTATCTCTAAAGGGTGGATCTTTGACATATAAGAGAGTGATATATGGATTTGAAATTGTTATGATTTTCAAAATGTGAAGAGTGAGGACTAGATACATTTTTCCATACAAAATTACAAGATATACATAGCATCAAACAAGTAAGACTATGTTTATATTCTATAATAATATTGTTAGTTTCCCATTTAAAGATTTTGTTTGCATTCAATCATGTACCAACTACTCTTTTTTGTTATCTAATATAACAATGTTCACTAAGATTTTTTTTTTATATTTGTTTATTGAATAAATGTATGTTTTGACATGTTGTTTATCATTGTTTTTTCTATAAATGGCTCCAAAAAAATTGCAAGCACCTTATAAATTCAAGCCACTATTTGGTACATGTAATGAAGGTGATGCATGCAACAATACAATGTCTTTAACTTTCCATCAAAGTTGTGATTCTTCAATGAGAGATATGGGTAGTTGTTCACAAAGTATAGAAAATGGTTTTGTTGAACAATATCCAAATAATGAAGAACATGTGGAGGAAGATATTAAAAAAAAAAGATGATGATCAAGAGAAAAAAGAGGCAACGAAAAAGGATGGAAACAATACAATGAAGGCGAGAGATTTTGTAGTCAATGGATTTATGAGTTTTGGTGGGCTCAAAACATAAAATAAGGGAAGGTTTCATGTATAGTTTGATCATTTATTGAAAAATAACCTAAAATAATTGATAAAAAAAATATGATACTCTTCGAAAGCATGCAGGTAAAAGATGTGAAAAAGTCACAAAAGATGGAAAATTGTGGATAATAATAAATATCATCTGGGATGCCAAGAATAGACATAAGGAAAATGAAGAAAAATGTATTTATATAGTGGATAAGCCAGTTGCAGAGAAAAAAATATCAAGTTTCTTTCCAATGATGGATAAATAATTTCTTTTGAGAAAGAAGATTCAATTTTCTATTGTCTTAGATTTGCTAACTAAAGGAATACAAATAACATGTTATGAATGAAGGCATAATTTATATTCTTTGTTATTTGTACAATCAATTCCCAAGAAACATTGGTCAAACAATTCTGCATGGGATATGGATGAATGTATTGATGCATTTTGTAAAGTCCTCGACCACCTAGGTTGGGCCACGATACATGACATAACACTTTTGTTCTCTCTACGGAACATATTGTAACATACCCAACATCCAACTGAGCTATGCCACATAATTTGTTTTCGGACTACATGCAATTAAAATATATACACACAAAACTCTTGCGGATATATATATATATATAATGAAAATAGACAAATACATCTGTAAATGCACATATTCACACTAAAATAACAGTAAACATATACATGCAACATATATAGGAAATACCCATAAATATAAAGACAATTATAATTGTTGGAAGATTGGTTGTTGTCATTGATGTCAACCCTAGTCATGGGTTTTGGACCTCAAGATTGATGAAGGTATTTGGTTATGAAGGAAAATGCACATGTAGATACAAGACCCATGGAAGGATAGTATACATCATGTTGTTTCCGGTGGTATGTGGCACGTCACGTGGATCCTCATGGTTCAGGAGAAATGAATTTTTAAGATGACAAAGTGAATTGAAGAAGGAAGTACATGTAGGCCCTGAAGATAATTAAAGAAAAGAATTACAAAATAAGAAATTGTCAGGTCGGCCATAATGTTAAAATGAAGTGACATAAATTGTATAAATAAATATCAGTATACATTCATTTGATACATAAGTCAAATTTCAGAGGAAATCAAAAGTAAAGAAGGTCGGATTTCAATGGAGGATGAAGTGTTTTGGTGAGGTGTTCTAAGGTGTTCCGGGAAAAACAATCATAACTTCTTCATAGAGAATCCAAATGAAGTGGGACAAATTGGATTGGAAATAGTATGGACTATATTTTCTTGTGTGTGAGTTTCAGAATCTGATGTTAAATATTGAGCATAGGGCATTCTGTGCAAGTTCGGTCTCCTGAATAAACCAGAATTGAACAAAGTCTACCATTCTCTCTATAACCTGTTTTTGGGTGGAAGGAAGGGGCAAGGATGGAGATTTAAATTCTCTCTTGATATTGGAGTATTGTATGTTCCTCTTAGAGGTTTATCCATCCCTTTACATTTGGAAGTTGTATCTACCTTTGGAATTCATTACTTCCCTTGAATAATAACTATTGATTATTTCTCATATATTGTGCATCCTGTATTGTGGTGTATTGGTGCAACTCTTATACTATTGTTCATTTCTCATTGGATATAGTTGAATGGTTTAAATATAAGTTGAAAAAGGTTTTAAATTATACTTGATATTGATTCACCCCCTTCTCAGTATCAACAATTGTTATAAGAGCAGGTTGCCTTTAGAATAGTTTAACCACTAGGAGGAAAATCCTGAGCAGAGATGGATGACCATGAGCACATTTCAAATGGGATTCAAAAATTTGATGGAAGAAATTATGCATACTGGAGTGATAGAGTGAAAAATTACCTAACAACTTTGGGAGTAGACATTTGGTACTCAGTTGTAAATGGCTATGTAATCCCAAATAATGCTCCAACCGATCCAAATGAGAAGAAGCTTATGAGTTGTAATTCAAAATCCAGACATGTTATTCTAGCAACATTGGCACCAACCATTGGTATCAAATTGATGGGTTGTAGAACTGTTAAAGAGGTATGGGAAAAACTCAAGAGTATCTATGAAGGTGATCCAAAGGTTAAGCAGGTCAAGCTTCAACGACATAGAGCAAAATTTGAAAATTTGAAGATGAATGAAAAGGAAGATATTGCAACCTATCTTCTTAGAGTTGATGAAGTTTTTAATACTATCAGAGGATTAGGTGAAGATCTCGACGAATCGTTGGTTGTACAAAAAGTGTTGAGATCACTTCTCTTGAAGTATGATGCTAAGGTCTCCGCCATTGAAGAAACTAGGGACTTGACCAAAATGACAGGGGATGAATTACATGGGTCTCTTATAGCATATGAAATGAGAACAGGTATAGAAAGTGACCATCCAAACAATGAAGCAGCCTTCAAATCCACAAAGAAGACAAAAGACAAGGATAACGACCTTGATGAAGAAGTAGCAAATTTTGTAAGAAGCTTCTAGAAGGGAAGTGGAAGATACTAAGGTAAGTCTCCTCTCAAATGCTTTAACTGTGGTAGAATATGACATATTGTTGAAAACTGCTACTATAAAATGAGAAGTCTCAACAATAAAAAGAGCTTCTACTCCAAGGATGATGACATCTCCTTAGATAAGAGTGATGAAGAAGATAATGATGGAGGAGAAGTCCTCTTCATAACCCAAGAAACCCAGAATGATGATCACAAGAATTCTAAAGAAGAAGAAATCATTTGTGAAGAAGATTCAGAAGAAGAAACCAACCTTGATTCCTTTTGGGGATACAAAGACAATGCAAAAAGTGAACAAGAAGATGAGAATCTTGAAAAGTTGAAGCATGTTGAAAATGAAAATAGAAAGCTTAGAAACACAAACATAATACTAAAAGGTGAATTGAGTATTTGTGAAGAAGAGAATTACAAGATTGAAAAGACCATTAATAACTTGAAGGAACAATTAGAAGATTATGAGAAATTGAAAGAAGAATTGGATCACACAAAAGGGGATCTACTATTGACAACAAAAAAGTTGAAGAAGTTTGAAAAAAGCACTGAAAAATTAGATGAGATCCTTAGCAATCAAAGATTTCCAAATGACAAGACAGGACTAGGATACAATGGCAGTTTTAAGACAACAAAACAAGAGAAGGAAGATGAAAATGATGAAACCAACACTCCAGAACGAGTTGAACAACAAGATAGAAGACTAGAATTCATAAGGAATGAGACATCAAGAAGATCCTCTCCCATAAGGTATGAAAGAAATCATTATGAAGGATACTACAGAAGAATAGATCGTGAACCCAGATGGACCAAACCACAAAAAAGACCACTTACTCCCAGGTATCAAAATTTCTTTCTTGGACATTGTTATACTTGTGGAAATTTTGGAGACAAGGCAATCAATTGTAGAATCAATAAAAGGAATAGCTATGTAATCAACATGAATGGTGAAAATAGTAGATATGGAAATGTTTGTAGACCTATCAATAGAAATTATAATCTATTTGACCCATTAATGGTTCAAAATTTTGTATGTTACAAGTGCAATAATCTTGGTCATAAAGCATGAGATTGCAAAGAGATGAAGGAATATAATCATATGCCAAATGTCTGTATACCAACTACAACATGGAAAAGGAAAGAAATTCCACACAATGAAAACTGTCAAATAACATTGGTCGCTAAAGAATGCAAAGAAGAAGATGAATGGTTCATAGACAGTGGGTGATCATCTCATATGACCGAAGATCAAAGCAAATTTGTCATCTTGAAGAAAAAGGGTGGAAATGTTACATTTGGAGATGACTCATCTACTAAAATACTTGGAAAAGCAATTGTAAATCTTGGAAGTGAAAATGTAAAAGTAGGAAAAATCCATTACATAAAGGATCACTAGCCTCAATATTATGTGCACTTAAGATGTTGCGCACGATATCCTAGAATGTGCACACTTAATCATTTTACTGCACAGTACATGCACACACTATGCCATGAAAGGTGCATACAAAATGATATCAAACAACTCACCAGCTTAAGTACATTTTCATTTACATAAAAATTGGGTTTGGCCTAGGGATATTACAATCCCCTCCCCTTATTTATGCACCATCCTCAATGCATTATGTACTCATACACAACAAAATTTTCAAAAATCCTCAAAAAGATGCGGGTATTCTACCCGCATTGCATCCTCATGCTCCAAAGTGGTGTCCTCAAGAGTGTACCAGGTCCATTGGACCTTTACAAGCCTTATGGCTCGATTTCAGAGCTATTTGATTTTTCGATCCAAAATGCGTACCATATGCACTTGGAAAGCACCTTCTTGCTCCACCTAGATCACATTCCAATCAATAACATGATTAGCATCAGGTTTATATTTCTTGAGCAATGATACATGGAATATGTTATGAAAATACATAGATGCAGGCAATGCAATCATATAATCTACTAGACCAACCCTTTCTAGGATTTCAAATGGCCCACAATAGTGGTCTTCCAACTTTGAACAATTTCCCAAATTTAGGTAACTTATGTTGGCTCTTACTTTAAAAAATACATGGTTTCCCACTTTAAATTCCCCGTGAGTTCTTCCCTTATCAACATAGCTTTTCTTCCTTTCTTGGGAAACCTTCAAATTTTGTTTTATTTTCAACATTTTCTCCTCCATTTCCATGAGCAAATCTAGCCTAACCACTGCTCTATCCACTGGGCTATCCCAGCTTACCAGTGTGTTGCACTTTCTTCCATAAACTGCCTAAAAAAGGCTCATCTTCAGTGATGCTTGATACCCATTGCTATAAGAAAACTCTACCAAGTGTAGGTAGTCTTCCCATTTTGATGGTTTATCCATCATGTACATCCTCAACATATCTTCAATCACTTGATTCACCCTCTCTGTTTTCCCATATGATTATGGATGATAAGTTGTGCTAAAATTCAAATTTGTTCCAAATCCATTAAATAATCCTTTCCAAAAATTTGAGGTAAATTTTGGATCTCTGTCAAACAAAATTGTCTTGGTTATGCCATGTAATCTATCAATTTCTATCATATAAACATCAACAATGTTGGTTTCCTCGTGAGTGAGTTTAACTAGCATAAAATGGACAGCCTTAGTAAGCTTATCCACCACTACCATGATAGAATCATGTTGCATGTTTGTTCTGGTAAGTTTGGTGATGAAATCCATGGTTACAAATTCCCATTTCCATTCAGGAATAGGTAAGGGTTGTAGCAAACCAGTTGGGTGTCTATGCTCAGCCTTTACCTTCTGAGATTCCAAACATTTGGAAATAAAATAAGAAACCTCTTTCTTCATTCCTCACCAATAATATTGGCTCTTGACAGCTACAATAGTTTTATGATAACCTGGGTGCCCAACATAAGGTGCATTATGTATTTCTCCCAATATCATGTTTTTCAATTCATTAGAATTTGGTACAAAAATTATGCCCCTGTATATGAGAATTCCATCATATCTAGCTTGTGTTCTTCAATTTTCTGCTGCAAATTACCTTGTTGTAATTTTGCCACTAATTCCTTATATTGCAAATCTAATTTTGTAGCCTCTAAAATTATGTCCTTCAAATCTGATTGGTACATGGTAATAGTTGTAGCATGCAATTCATGCACTCTTATGTTGAGTGCATCAACCACTTTGTTCTCTTTCCCCTTGATATGCTTTATATCAAAGTCATATTCTCTTAGAAATTCTAACCATCTGCTTTGCCTAGCATTTAGATTTGGTTTGTCAAATAAATATTTCAGACCATTATGGTTTGTCCTTATCTCAAACCTGTTTCCCATGAGGTAGTGTCTCCATTTCCTCAAGGCATGCACTATGGCCACCAACTCCAAATCGTGAGTGGTATAGTGTCTTTCATTCTCCTTCAACTTCCTTGATTCATAACATATAACAAACCCATTTTGACTGAGGACTCCATTAATTCCTTCTTTACATGCATCTTTGCATACAATGAAGTCTTCATTTGGGTCTGCAATCCTTAGTATTGGATCACTTGTCAATAATTGTTTCAAGTGTTGGAAACTCTTTTCACAATCCAATGCCCATTGAAACTTCACACGCTTCCTTTGCAAGGAAGTGATTGGATGTGAAATCTTTGAGAATACTTCAATAATTTTCCTATAGTAGCCTACAAGGCCCATGAATGACCTGATCTCTTTCATATTCTTGGGCACTGACCATTCTCTAACGGATTTTATCTTCTCGGGATCCACTGTTATCCTATCCTCTGAAATGATATGTCCCAAATAATGAATTTGCTTCTAATAAAATGAGCACTTGCTCAGTTTGGAATACAACTTGTGCTCCCTTAATACTTGCAACACCATCCTCAAATGATTCTCATTTTCTTCTTCTAACCTAGAATATATAAGAATGTCATCTAGAAAGACAATGACAAACTTGTCTAAATAATCTCAGAAAACACCATTCATTAAGCACATGAAAACACTTGGTGCATTTGACAACCCAAATGGCACCACTGTGAACTCATAATGACCATACCTTGTTCAAAAGGTAGTCTTGTTGATATATTCCTCTTTAATCCTTACCTGATGGTATCCTGACCTGAGATCTATCTTTGAAAATATATTTGCATCCTTCAATTGATCAAAGAGATCATCAATCCTTGGTAGAGGATACTTATTCTTAAAAGTCACCTTATTCAACTGCCTAAATTCAATGCAAAGTCTCAATGTTCCATCCTTTTTCTTCACAAACAAGACTGGATCACCCCAAGGTGACACACTTGGGTGTATATACCCCTCCCTCAGAAGTTCTTCTTGCTGCATTTGCAACTCCTTCAACTCTGGTGTACTCATTGTGGAAGGAGTCTTTGACACTGGAGCTGCTCCAGGAATTGAATTTATAAAGAAATCAATATCTCTCTTTGGGGGTAGTCCTGGTACCTCCTTGAACACATCTTCAAAATCTTCCAAGACTACATGATCTTCCAAATTTGGCACCTTATCTTTAGGTGTCTCTTCCATATGAGTTGCAAATACTTGACACCCTTTTCTGTAACATTTCTTTAGTTAAAATGCTGAAATTTCTCTGAAGGTTACTTCCCTTGGAATTCCCTGAACTCTCCTTGGGTGTCCTTCCTCATCTAAGCAAGTAAATTCCTTGTTATGACAATTTAGGATAGCATGATGTTGTTCCAACCAATCCATCCAAATTAGATAGTCATAGGAACCTAAAGGAAAGATGTTTAAATTTTCCCTGGTGTTCAGTCCATTCATGTCCATAATACATGACTTAACCATCTTGTTAACTTTTCTTTTGGGCCTGGTGTCCAGCTACACCAACCAAGATTTTTCATGCTTTCTTCTTGGCAAATGAAAACTTTCCACTATCTTAGGATCTATATCTCTATGACTAGCTCTTGAATAAATTAAAAATAGAAATGGTTTGGTTGTTGATCATACCTTCCACTTCAATCACATGTGACTAATACTTTTCTTTCTTGTTTTCCAGGGATTCATAGATCCTTGGCACATTTATGCCCATGTCCTCCACTGTTCCATGTTGTTGTACATTGTGAACAGTTCTCACTTTTTCACCTCTGTGAGGACAATCTCTGAACATATGATCCCCTTTACAATCCCAACATTGAATAGGTTGATGCCTTTTCCTTTGACCCCCTGTCTCAATCATTCTAGGTTCTCTAGAAGTTGGTTGTCCCTGAGTATTATTTATGAAGAATGGTGGCTTAGATCACTTCTTCCTTTGATCCATCTTGAATTTATTTTTGTCTTCCCAAGATTTTTGTAAATTTGGCCTTGATTTTTATTGATCATATAGGAATTTATATCGCCTTGTGGTCTCCTCCAATGTCTTGGGATCATCATACAATATTTTGTCACTAATGAATGCTAGCAATCCACTCAAATACCTTTGAATCTTAACTATCTCATCCTTGATGAAAGAGACATCCTTCAGAAGTTCTAATTTTTTTTTGTCATATTCATCTATGGCCATACTCCCAAGCTTGAGTTCAAAGAACTCTTTCATTTTCTTGTCATAGTATCTCTTAGTCAAGTATTTCTTCTCAAAATACTTCTTGAATTCCCTCCAAGTAACACTTTTCTCTTTAATGTGTTTCACTTGCACAAGCTGATCCCACCACATGGATGCCTTTCCCTTGAGTTGATCGATAGAAATTCTACCTTCTGCATGAGAAGAATAACTATGCAATTGAAAATACTTTCTCATGCCCAACAACCATGTCTCTGCATCTTCATCCTTCTTGTGATTACCATCAAATGTAGGAGGTTTGATTTTGTTCATTTCTCCTCGTAGCTCATCCACCCCAGACCTCTTATTCTTTATGACAGGGTATGGACTTGATCTGTTGTCTTCTCTCTTATTAAAATGCCTTGAGGAGTGATGGTGATGTCTGCTAACACTTATTTCTCTTCTTTTCTCATCAGGAGGCCTATGACTTCCTAATTTTCTTGAGCCACTCTCCTTATCCAACTTATTTTCTATTATGTTCAATATCTGAATTAGCTTCATGTTGAATTCATCATATTGGTCCTTTTATCCCATAATCCTTTCATTATCATATTTATGGCTATGTACATCCTTCTGTAAATTTTAAATGGTCTCTACCATATTCATGTTTTCATCCCTTCCTTCTCCATGTCCATTGGAGTTTGTTCCTTCAATGCCCAAATGGACATCCATCCCTCTGATATCATATTACTGGCTGTAAGTCCCCTGTGCCTCTTCCATTACTTTAGACTCTATGTTGATCTTGATCTGATCTATTTGTTGTTAACTTTGCAAAATGTGCAGCCAACAAAACTTTGTTAGGCTAATTGACTCAACAATTTCATGAGAAATATAAACCATTCTGGTTCAATAATATATCATAATTATTTATTCTGATTTCCAAAAAATTGAATGCCCAGATCAATTTTTTGGGTGGATAATTAGATTCCACTATTCGACACCTTTCCATTGCCTACTCTCATGCTCAATTTCGAGTCTTGAGCATATAGTTATGGTTATTTGAAAGTTGTTCATTAATTTTTCTGTTCATTTTTCAACTAGGCACAACTTTGTGTTGTAATTATGCAATTTCGCACCTAATCGATTGGATTTTTCATAGAATATCAATTGGGTTTCATCATATACATATTATGGACACTTTTTCCAAGTTTCACCTTTTTCTGGGTTCTTGGCTGCTAGTTACCGCTTGTTGAAGTTCTAGGCCAATTCGGTTTTTTTGGTTTGGACTGCTACACGTACTTTATTTTCCATATTAAACATGTTTAATATGCCCAAAAATTTAATTCAGCTCCAGGAATGTCTTCTATGGTTCAATATATTTCCATTTACTACTCCTACACCTCACTCTGATTCTGGAGAAGAAAGTTATGGCTCTTGGAAGTTACATGGATCTTAAAATTTACCCTCCACTATTTGTAATGTAACTTTCTCATAAACGTTGTGTTTGACGAACGGTTTACACCAATAGAAATATCTCTCTGAGATCTTTTATTTGAGTTGCAGAGATAGAGTGTGCCTTGGCACACTCTATTCATGTGGTTTTTGAGAGGCTAAAACACTCTTAAGGGCCTCAAAAACGCGCTGCAAAAAGATGACGATCAAATGATATAAAACGTCGCATATATTCACTAGTTTTCTGTTGTTGTTCACCATCTGAACGAATTCTCGCACAAAACATTCAACCTGTACACCCATATATAGCATGTTCAACAACAACATAAGGTAAATCATGCTTCGCGTATCCATAAATACCATGCATCACTTCTCTATCGCGTTAATAACTTGCGTGCACTACTTTCGTGTTGTGCACCAATATCCACTGCGCATAGTTTTGGTTATTGCACAATTACCTGTTGCGCGCAGTTTTTGTATGGCACATTGATATTCCACGCACATTTCACTCTATGTAGTGCACCATGCCATAGTTTAGTACACCCCCACCATGCACCAATACTCTGCACGCAACATTAACTAAATTATCACGCGACAACATATACCCATATTGTGCGCACACTAACCAAATTCCTTTGCGCTCTGCCAATATTGCACACACCACACGCACCATTATTATGTGTGTTCAAATTGTGCAATGATAAATTTAGCATGCACACCTGCACACTAACATTTTTCCACGCGACACCAAAATTTAGTGTGTGGTCCAGCACACCAATATTTTTTCACGCAGTGCCAAAATTTATTACGTGCACCAGCACGCCAACATTTTTTCACGCAGTGCCAAAATTTAGTGCACACACCAGCACGCCAGCATTTTTCCGTGCGGTGCCCAATTTTTACATATCATGTAAGATTCTTACTGTGCATCATGCATGTTTAGTGTGCCCACCTGTGCACATACATTTTTATGCGCATCAACTCCTCGTGAATTTCGCTGCAGAAATTGAGGATTTTTCTTAACTTTTCCCCAACTTTTACCATAGACATTATGCAACTATGGAGTTTATTCAATTTCACCCCAATAACACTAGGTCAACCTCTGTAACAACAAATTGTTGTGGGTTGACATTTCTAGAACATATTTTTCCCAAACTCCATTCACGAATTGAGAATTTTAATTACTAATCTCTCTCCATCTGTCATGGCTTCACTGTAACCTCAAATTTGACCAATTCTAGGTTTGAATTTTCTTGAATAGATATTAAATCATTAATATCTCACCACTTGGCCAAATTCCTCATTTTTCTCATGAATTTAACAACAGAAATTGGGGCTTTTCACAATTCTATGTTGTTGCTTCTAAATTTACCATGGACTCTCTTTGATTTGAAATTTGGCCACATCGAAATCAATCCTCTATGTAATTTCTCTTCAACTCAACTTGCTCGGCCCATCCAAGATTAGTGTTGAAAACTGAAGCTCTGATACCATATTGTAACGTCCCCAACCACCCATGGTCGAGCCATGATACAAGAGAGAAACTGTTGTTCTCTCTGCTGAACATATTGTAACATACCCAACATCCAACTGAGCTATGCCACATAAATGTTTTTCAAACTGCATGCAATTAAAATATATACACACAAAAATCTTGCAGATATATGTGTATATATATATATATATATATATATATATATATAATGAAAACATACAAATGCATTTGTAAATGCACGAATTCACACTAAAATAAAAGTAAACATATACATGCAACATATACAGGAAATACCCATAAATATACAAACAGTTATAACCACACATAGTACATAGTATAAACCCATACAACTGAGCACATAAATAATAATGCAACATGTAAATCTATCACACAATTGACACTTATCTTGGTAAGAATATCACCAACTTCATGCATACCTTCCACGAAATGCCCAACCTTAGACCAGACTGCTCATCAATCTCAACAATGAGTCACCCCCGAGCTGGGACTAAACTCCACCCGGGTAAAGGGATTCCTAACCAGGATAATGGCTCATAGACAACAAGAAAGACTCTGTCACATGTGTCAAATCAAATTAACAGCCTACAGTCCCTCATTCTCCACATGCTTGTCACACCCTAGGAAGTGTGCCCCTTCTCTACTCAACAATCCTTCATCTTCCCCACTTCCTTTCCGGGCTTCAGCAACAGGTCGGATAGGAAGTCAATGAGCCATGTATTTGTAGTTTAGCACCTTCAGGAAATCAATTCCCAACAATTCTCTCACCCGGGAAAAAATTTCTCACGAACCTAACAACCCACCTCTTCAATATTCCATGGGCCTGACAACCCGCTTCTTCAGTCCAGCTCCCAAGCTAACCAGCTACCCAAATGGTATTGCTATGGATACAACTTTAGGTACAATGACAGGAAGGTATGAAGGATAATTTACTGCATGAGTGAAAATGGTCATGGAATCATGGCTGAATGATGGAAAGAATTCCTAGAAATGAACTAAGTCCAAAAAGTATGTATGCATGTCCCTAAATTGACACTTGTCATGTTGGCAACTTGACACTTTTCATGTTATCACTTTGTAAATCTATTCGACTGATAAACAGACGAAGAAGGTAACTTTTTCAACCAAATTTGAGACTCGAAGCTAGCCTTTCGGATCTGGAAAAGGCTCTCTTGGGAGGCATGGTCTCCGTGCAGGAAATGGATTTGAAGGCAATGGCTAGATTTAACACCTTTGATATAATGGGTTCTGGTTATATTGGCACAAAAAGGTAAGACTTGGGTTATGGGGTCAATCTGAGGAAGAGACAAGACAAATGACTTAGTGACTAGACTTGAGAGGATAAGGCTAGGAAAGAAACAACCTTCAATGTAAAACCGTAATGTGTGGTAGGAGAAATTACAGGAAGTAACTCAAGAGTGCTGCTGTGGATGAATTCAGACTTAGATTTAGAGGAAAATGTTTTGTCTAAGTGGCGCAAACAAGGGGCATTGTACAATGAATCCGTAGGTTCAATAATTCATTCTGAAATAGATAGCAAGAGATGTGAAATAAATATAATAGGAAAGCACATACACAAAGAAAGAAGAACAATACGTCCAACTATTACAACTAGAATATTTTCATCAAGTCACGAGACCTTTGCATTAAATTCCAGTAAAAACTTCATATTACATACAATAACTATCATCTACCAAATTTTCCAACCAACCTAGCTTACATCGAAAATATGAAATATATAAATGAGGGTGTCGCTTGGGCTACCCTGCTTCCTAACAGCTAACCCTTAGAAATAGGAAAACTGAGCAACATGCACTGGAGACTCTTCACATAGTGTTTCCAAAAATAGACAATAATCACTCCCTTTTACTTATGATTTTTCGTAGTTTCACCACGAGATTTGATCATCAGTCAGGCTTTGGCATGGAGAAAATATGTGTCATTGTATTGTCTGTAAATAACAACTTCGATTTCTGTGATGTGATCATTTGTTGAGAGTTGTGTGCAGTAAACAGATGTTAGATCGTCGTGGCTGTTATCAAAATGGTAGCATGCTTCAGAGAAACGTATCATTCAAAACTATCAATATTTGTCTCAACTTTAGTGGGTGCAGATACGGGTGCCCACTAAACTTGTTTTTCCTATGCACTAGAGAGAGCTACGTGGGCTTATTTCTTGGTCATTTCACATTATCTAGAACGTTTCACATTCTTTTCTTCCGTCAGTCTCTGTGCTTCTTGCAACTGTACACTAGTGTCTTTCACCTCTCTAAGATACCTTTTTAACCACACCATGTTCCCTTCGTGACCCTGCATTGCAGACGCTTTTGTGGCCTTTGTCGCTAGTTGTCACCTTAATTCCATGTTTTCCTAATAGAGCTCGACGATGGCCAGTTTCGCTCATTTCAGTTACTAAGATGGCACTTTCTCATTCACTTTTGTGATATTCTCTCTCCTTGTTTTTCTCCTATCTTCACAGCTCGATCCCCCAGTAGGTTCTAACCAAATGGCACGCCTGAGTCATTCTTCAGCTATCAATCTGATGCATGGTTCTTCTAAAATTCAAGCTTCCACGATCACCTAGTTTTTTCCCAACCTACCCCTCCTCCGAGGAATTTTTTGTTGGGGAGAGGGGGCTCTTACTGTCTCCCCTTTGTGTGTGAATCCCTCCATTTTAGATTTTCCATGAATTGATCTGGTCTTCTTTGCAAGTAAAAGAATGGTTCCTTTTACATCTTTGGGAATGCCTGTCACAAGTGATAATGAATCCCAGTCCATTTGGGGCTCGAACCTTATAGTTCTACTGCTCCACATGCCTTTCCTTACGCTCTGAGAGGTCGCCATGGCACGACCAAGGTGAACTCTGCGTGTAGTGTATCCAACAAACACACAGGAGGGAAGGTTCTAATCACATTAAAGTGGAAAGAAAAATTGCAAATAGAGTTTAGACCTGGTTCTACGACTGGAGATAAATGTCGAGCATCCAGGATTTATAAAAATCAGACAGTAAAGGAAATTATGCTAGAGGACAGTGAATTCATGGCAACAAGATGTTCCAAGTCAATTTGCAGGTTTTCCATGGAAAATCCCCACATGTAGGATACATGTGATAAGGTTTGCTGGTCATACATGATATGAATGTCGTGACTTTTCATTCTCTTGGCCTCCATGATGAAATGATAATAACTGTTGTACTTGCTAATGCGACCTGTATTAACCACTTGACTCGACCCTGGGCACATAGAGATTGGTTTCTCAACAGGATTCGACTTTCTTGGAAAAAACATACCCATACCTCTTATACAAGTTTCGAATCTGACATCCCTTCCCATTTCCAAGGGCCAACCAGACACTTGTTGACCTCAAACTCACGGTGTTATGTACCTGAATTAACATGTTCAGGCACATGGGTCATGACACGACTTTAAAACCTACTCTAAATTGAAAATAAAAATGGTGGCACTAACAGTTGGCTCAAACGGGGATGCTATCCTCCCTGTGAGCTAGCAAAGAACAATAGACCAGGTGCCTGACCATTGGGATTTATTTGACCTCTAGACACGGGGAAAAAAAAAAGTAAACCTATTGACATGACTTCTAAGGCTTCAGCATAAACTTATGGCCTTGACTTTGGGCTTCAATTTTCTACTGACCTACAAACTCGACACAAAATAAAATGACTATTTACAATGACAAATGACTTAAACAAATTTTATTCCATCAGGTAATGTTTTAGGAACCTGTCATTTACAGGCCCCCAATCAAAACTTTCTCCATCTAATTCCTCTAGAAAATAACATTTTTTCCGTTGTGATCGCATATTTTGAATGGACCCATCCAAAGGTGGTTGAACTTTGCATGCTTCCCTTTACCTTTATTTCTTGCGTCCCATCTCAAAACTATGTCACCCAATCAGAAATCCTATGACCTAGCACGGTTATCGAAGGATTTCTTTATCTTTTCATGACGGAGATGCAACCAATTATACACCTTCTCTCTTTCCTGTTGCATATCAATTACCTGATTAATCCTCCTTTGCGCAGAATTTGGGTCGACCTCTTGTTATTGCAAAAGATTCCTGACGGGGGGTCCCAGTGAAGTAGAGAAAATTGAATTTTCACCGTAAATGATCTGGAAATGTGATGTTCATATAGATTTCTTGGTGGTGACCCAATCTTCCCACAATGAGTAGATAAGCTTTTTATTACAGGCTCTCTTGTTTTCTTGCAGGAGTCTTTTAATAATCCTCATCAGGATTTTATTTGATGATTATGCTAACCTGTTTCCTTACGGATAGTACGTCGTGGAATTCCCCAGGGTTATGTTATAATCCTAGAAAAATTTCTCCATCCTCTTAGACTTGAATGTGGCTACATTATCTGTAATGATCTTAACAGGAAACCCAAACCTTGACAAAATGTTCGTTTCCAGGAATTGGATAATCACTGTGTTAGTAGCATTTTTTGCGAGGATTGCTTCTATCCATTTTGTGAAATAGTCGATGGACGTGAGTATCCACTTGTGTTGTGCATAGGATGGTGTGTTTATGTATCCTATGAAATCTGACCCCACTGCATAAAAGGTTCTTCGACTGAGATTGGCTTCAACAACAAGGGCTGCATTTTTCTTCTTCCGTCGAAAATCTGACATTCATGGTAGTTGGAGACCTCCATATATATGTCAGTGAAAATTGTAGCCCAGTAATATCCTACCTTGAGGATTTTGTGCACTTTGGTATTCCAATAGTGGTGTCCTCCACAGTCACCTTTGTGAAATTCTTGTATGTCCCGCTTTGCGTCATCTTCCAATAAACAACTCAACAATATGCCCCCGAGATCTTTCCAGTAGAGTGATTTTTCCAAGATTCAAAACTTAACAAATTTGATCTTGAGAAATCTTTCCTTAGTCTTACTCACACCTAGAGGGGCCTGAAGATTCTCCAGCACATATATGATGTCTACGTACCATGGTGATTTGATGAATTGTTGAGGCTCCTGCATAGTTTTTTCTTCTTCGGGGCATTTCGACAGATCAATGATGAAATTCATTTCTATAGCATCGCAGTCTGACTGCGCCATCACCCTTGCGACACCCTGACCTTTGATGATCTTTGTAGGCTTGATTTCAATGTCATATTCTAACATGGCCACTATCCACTTGCCTCTCCTTCCTTCTGGGTCAGGTTGAGTCAGAATATCCTTTACTGAACTGTTGGGTACACAAGCGATAACATGAGAGTGAAGTATGTATGTCCTGAATTCTTTCAAAGCCCTTACTAAGGAATACACATGTTTTACCATGATTTCATACCTTAGTGGAGTGTCTCATAATGTCCGACTGAAATAGGCTATGGGTTTTTCAAAATCATGTCCGTCTTTCTGTAGCAGCACGCCGACAATAGTGTGTTCTGAGGAAAATGAAAACAGGAGGAAATATTTGGTAAAATTCAGGCTAGCTAGTACGGAATCCTTTGTCAGTGCTACTTTGATATCCTCAAAAAATTATTGGCCTTTGGGTTCCACTTGATCTCGTTCCCCTTATTGAGCATGAAATTTATGTGTTTTATGATTTCCGCTAGGTTTGGGATGAATCTCCTCAAAAAATTCACCTTTCCCAGGAAATATTGTACCTCCTTTTTACTGCATGGGATGTCGATATTCAAGATCCCTTCAACCCTGCTAGGGTCTATCTTAATTCCCTCTTTAGAAATGATGTGCCCTAACATCTTTCATTCTTCTACCACGAAGTGGGACTTCTTCGGATTCAGTGATATGCCAAATTTTCTTCACTTCTGGAAAACTCTCTTCAGGTGCTTGAGATGTTGTTTGTCTGAGGTAGAGTAGACAGTGATGTCGTCCAAATAAATCATGATGAATTTTTCCCTTTCATCAACAAACACGATGTCCATGGCCCTCTGTAAATTGGCTCCATCATTCATCACGCCCAACAACATCTTGGCATATGTTAACATTCCCCATGGAGTTGTGAAAGTCGTCTTCTCTCTGTTGTCCGGGTGGACCATGATATGATTATATCCTGAGAATCCATCTAGCATAGACATCTTCTGGGACCCTACCAACTTTTGCAATATGTAGTCCATTTTAGGAAGGGGATAGTGGTCCTTGAGAGACACTTTATTTAAATTTAGGAAGTCCACACACAGTCTTATCTCATTTCTTTTCTTCCTTACAGGTACTAGATTAGCTACCCATTTTGAAAATATCAAAGAAACGATGATTTTAGCATCGAAAATATTTTTTACCTCTTTCTTGACTAGTGACAGTAACATGGGATTTATCCATCTCAGCTTCTGTTTGAAAGGTTTTTGATCTTCCTTGAAAGGGATAACATGTTGGATCACTTTCGTGTCATACACTTTCAGGTCATCGTAGCTCCATGCGAAGACATCTGGGAAATATTTCATGAGATTTATATAGTCCTTCTTGACCTCTGGACTGAGCATCTTGGATAATTTTACCATCTTCAGGTTCTCCTTAGTCTGTATGTTGTAGTCTTCCATGTCTTCTTCGCTTGCAGTGATCCTGGGGTTTTTAGCCAAATCATTCTCGCCAAACAACTTTTCCATCGGCACCAACCCATTTGGAATAACATTATTTTTTAGTTGTATTATATCCCTTCCCGCAATCTGGTTTTGGAAAGGGTTGTCATTGTTGTGCGCATCCACACTCTCATCTTCTTCGCTACAACATTCCTTGTCAATGTTTGTGTTAGCGAACTCGTCGCTCATAAGGAGGAATCTTTCCACCTGTTTGTCATCATTGAACACTTTCCATTGTTTGATATTATCAAGAATTGTTGGCCTGTGCTTGACCTTGATTTCATACCTTTTGTTTGGGAAAATGGGGATCTTAAAAACTGAGGCCAAGGTGGCCAAGGCATCGACGATCTGATTTTTCTCTCTGGGGATAGAAAATAGGTCATATTTTGAGAATTCTTTGAGGAGGTCCAAAGACAAATTTTTGTATGCTCTTAGCCTGGAGTGTTTGGTTTAACATACACCCTTTACCTAATTTATGATCAGATCTAAATCCCCGCACACTACTATCTTCTTCGTGCCCAATTATTTCAAAACTTGTAAGCCCATGCTCAGTGCTTCATATTCGGCCATGTTGTTAGTGCACTCAAACATGAGATTGTATGAGCATAGCTTCATTCTTTCTTCAGGGGGGCTCACCCACACACCAACCCCAACTCCTTCGTTGTTGAATGCACCATCAAAACTCATGTTCCAAACCCTATTTTCCACACGGTCTTTTGGATTAGCGTATTCTGTTGTTTCTTGCGCGGTCTCCTTGTCAGCTGTTACAATGGTTTTCGACTCTTCTTCTTAAAAATTCAGGTCATTGTAGAATATAGAATACCCCACCTTAGTTTTGATGGCATATATCGGATGATTGTGTCCCTGTGTCTTACTGCTTACCATGTACTCCAACAACACTTCTCTGTATAGCCTTCTATCATGGCCGAAAATAGGGATAGTGGTGTATGACATATCCATTTGCAACATGCCTTTCAACTTCACAGCCCACGACCTCAAGAGCAGTATGCTAAATTTTGGGGGTATGTCTGCGACGACCATGCCCATGACCATGTTCTTAGCGAGGATTTGAGCCAATGATACAATTAGGTATTTGATAACTCCCAAACACTTGACTTTCCTCAAATCAAAAGAGAAAATGCTTTTGTATGGCTTGGTGACATCCAAACCTAGTTCATCCATGATCACCTTCGGCATGAGGTTGTGCAATGCACCAGAATCCAGCATGGCGTTATGCAGGTTCATGTCGTGGATCTTCAAACTGATGTAGAAAGGAGGGACGTCTTTGGTATCACTTGTCTCTTCAATGTGTGGACCAAAAATGATGGTGAGGTGATCATCTTGAATATTCTGAGTATCGGGGGTCCCCCCCACTTTCAGCATTTTAATGATTTGTTCCTGATACTCACCCTTTCTAATAAGTTCATTGAAAGGGACAGAGATTTTTATTTTGGCCATCTCGTGTTCAAAATTGAAAGGGGGACAAGATTTCTCTACCTCTTTTCCGCTCACCTCCCAACCTGTCTCTAGGGATTTCTTGGGTACCTCCTCCTTCGACTTAGATTTCTCTATCACGTCTTTGGTCACATTGTTTGATCTTGTTCAAATTTTGGAAGGAGTGTCTACCAGAGGCTTCCTTATGGGGTTTGTCAGTTGCGACTTGGTAGGCACATCCTTTCTCCGGAGGTTATACTTCTTCTGGAACTGCATGATGGATTTTTGATAGCCTTTCTTGAAGTCTACTCTCTCCCACGATGGCGCATCATCTGTTTCAAGTATCATATCATCGTCAGCCTCCAACACGAAGTCTCCATTCCTACTCATATACTAATCATGCTCAATCTTCATCAGGAACACGTGCAGGTTTTGATCATTGCAACAATGCATCTGGTCATCAAACATCTAGTCGAAATCCTCATCCATGTAGTTTTTCTAGAAAGGAGGTCTTGTTTGATGGTCACCTTCATCCCTTTTCTCTTTTTGTTCCCTCTGTCTGATCTGAGGGATTTGATTTCTTCTGAGGTTTATATTTCGGGGAGGTTGGTCATTCTATTCTTATGCAAAAGGTATGTTTCCCATGGACATCCTCTCCATCAACGTCTCCATGGTCTTCATCATCATGTCGAATTTTTCATTTGAGGACTGCAACGTCGATGGTTTTGCATCTCCCTAGGGTCTCTTGTTGCCTCGGTTGAACCTTGGTTTTAGTTTTCCTGGCGCCATCATGTTTACTTTGACTTCTACGACATTTCTCATTATATCTTATAAATTCACTGATCTTCTTTCTCTTAACAACATGGAAAAATCATTTTCAAAGGAATCAGTGTATCGCAACTACATAGCACCAGGGGGTGGTTTGACCTCTGCAGGAATCGAGTTGTACACCTTCAAAAAATGGGTCTATAATTCCTGCACGATCTCTTTTGGTCCTTTCTTCATGTTATTGTATTGTGTCAGTAGTTGCAAAGTGTTTTTATTGTCTCCCCATTTATCTAGGAACGGCGTATCAAATGCGACGAAGTCCCAAATGCTCGCGGGTGGGAGGGATTTGACCCATTTTCTTACATCTTCGGAGAGGCTTTGCATGAAAAACCACATTTCTTCATCTGCATAGTCCACCTCCTCTAGTTCGATGAAGTCATTAAACCAATCCAAGTGCCTTTGAGTGGAAACATTTCCCTCATCATCGTATAGCCTAATCCTATGGCTATAATTCTGAGGCAAGTCATGCAATTGGGTGGGCAGGATGAGGGGAGTGAATATGGTGGCCATAACCCTAGGGGGATTCATATTCTAAGGGATATTATTCAATACTAGGGCTTGGAACTTCTTTGGGTCGAAAATAGTCTCGTCCAAACTAGTTTCTGACTTCGACCAGAACAAAGTTTTCTCAAAGAATGTGTCAAACTCAAGGTCGTTAATGCTTTGCGCATCAGCTTTGGGAAAGGACAATCTTATGTCTAGGTAGTATAATGGGTCTGGCGCTTACTCTCTAGCCTTACACAGAATATTATCAGGATCATACATAGGCTCTAAGGGGTTTGGGTCAGGATTCGCTTTGGTGTAAATCACCTTTGGAGCCAGTTTTCCTGAACTGTGCTATGTGGAGATACTGGTCTGTTTGGACTAGAGTCACCAGGGTAAGGATTTCAGTTCGTATGGATGTTTTTCCCTATGTTACCCTCAGGGGTCAAATTGAAACATTGTCATTTAAAATCTCTTCAATTTCATCCCCGACAATAATGCCAAAATGTTAGCACTCTGTAAATCTGTTTGGCTGATAAATAGACGATGAAGGTAACTTTTTCAACCAACTTTGAGACCCAAAATTAGCCTTTCATATATGGAGAGGGCTTTGTCAGGAGGCACGGTCTCTGTGTGGGATATGGCTTTGAAAGCAATGGCTAGATTTAACACCTTTGATATAATGGGTTCTAGTTATATTGGCGCAGAAAGGTAAGACTTGGGCTACGGTGTCGATATGAGGAAGAGATAGGAAAAATGAATCAGTGACTGGACTTGAGAGGATAAGGCTAAGCGACCAACAACCTTCAATGTAAAACCATAATGTGTGGTGGAATAAATTACAGGAAGTATATCAGGAGTGTCGTTGTGGATGAATTCAGAGTAATCTTTCGAGGAAAATGTTTTGTCTAAGTGGTGTGAACAAGGGGTGTTGTACAGTGAATCCATAGGTTCGATAATTCATTCCAAAATATATAGCAAGAGATGTGAAATAAAGATATCAGGAAATCACATACACAAATAAAGAATCACAATACATCCAACTATTACATCTAGAATCTGTTCATCAAGTCACAGAACCTTTGCATTAAATTTCGATCAAAACTTTAGATTACATACAATAAATATCATCTACCAAATTTGCCAACCAACCTAGCTTACATCGAAAGGATGAAATATATAAATAAGGGTGTCACTTGGGCTACCCTTATTCTTAACTTCTAACCCTTAGAACTAGGAAAACTGAGCAACATATGTTGGAGACGCTTCACATAGTGTTTCCAAAAATAGACAATAATCATGCCCTTTTACTTATGAATGTTCACAGTTTCACCATGATATATGATCATCGGTCAAGCTTTGGCATGGAGAAAATATGTTTCATTGTATTCCTTTGAGCAGGTGTCCTGGAGAACAGGTGTCTGTCAGGAGCTTGTTGTCTATAAATAACGACTTCGATTTCTGTGATGTGATCATTTGTTGAGATTTGCACACAGTAAACATCTGTTAGATCTTTGTGGTCATTATCAAAATGGCAGTGTGCTTCAAAGAAACATATCATTAAAGACTGTAAAGATTTGTCTCATCTTTAGTGGGTGCATAGATGGGTTCCCACTAAACTTGTTTTTCCTTTGCGCTAGCTAGAGCTACGAGGGCTTCTTTCTCAGTTGTTTCGCATTCTATGGAACATTTCAGGTTCTTTTCTTCCATCGGTCTTTGTGCTTCTCATAGTTGTAGAATGGTGTCTTGTGCCTCTCTAAGCTACCTTTTCAACCATGCCATGTTCCCTTTGTGACCCTGCGTTCCAGACACTTCTATGGCCTTTGTCACTAGTTGTTGCCTTAATTCCATGTTTTCCTGATAGAGCTCAACGATGGCCAATTTCGCTCGTTCCAATTGCTGAGATGGAACTTTATCATTCAATTTTGCGATATCCACTCTCCTTTTTCTACTCCTATCTTTGTGGCTTGATCCCCCAGTAGGTTCTAACCAGATGGTGCCCCTGAGTCGTTCTTCAGCTATCAATCTGATGCACGGTTCTTCTGAAATTTGAGCTTCCACAATCGCCTAGTTTTTTCTCAGCCTGCCCCTCCTCTGGGGAATTTGTTCTTGGGGAGAGGAGGCTCTTACTGTCTTCCCTTTCTATGCGAATCTCACTGTTTCATATTTTCTGCGAATTGATCCGATCTTCTCTGCAGGTAAAAGAATGTTTCCTTTTACGTCTTTGGGAATGTCTACCGCAGGTGAGAATGAATCCCAGTCCCTTTGGGGCTCAGACCTTACATTTTTTCTGCTCCATGCACCTTTCCTTGCGCTCTGATAGGTCACCATGGAACGACCAAGGTGAACTCTGCGTGCAGTCTATCCAATAAACACACAAGAGGGAAGGTTCTGATCACACTAGACTGGCAAGGGAAAATGCAAATAGATTTTAGGTCCAGTTGTATGACTCGAGCACAATTGCAAGCATCCGAGATTTATAACAAATTGGACAGGAAAGGAAATCATGTTGGAGGACATCGAATTCATGGTGACAAGATGTTCCAAGTCAACTTGCAGGTTTTCCATGGCGAATCCCCATGTGTAGGATATAGGTGATAAGGTTTGTTGGTCATACATGATATGAACGACGTGATTTTTCATTCTCTTGGCCTCCATGATGAAGTGATAATAACTGATGTACTTGTTGATGCGACCTCTATTAACCACTTGACTTGAACCGGAGCACATAGATATTAGTTTGATATTAGTTTCTCGACAGGACTCAACTTTCTTGGAAAATACATACCCATACCTCTTATACAAGTTTCGATTATGATATCCCTTCCCGTTTCCAAGGGCCAATCAGACACTTGTTGACCTCAAACTCACGGTGTTACGTACCTAACTTCACATGTTCGGGTGCATGGGTCATGACGTGAATTTAAAACTGACTCTAAGTTGGAAAGAAAAATGGTGGTGCTAACACGTCAAAGGTGCCAAATCAAACTAACAAACTACAATACCTCATTCCCCACATGTCTGTCCCACCCCAGGAAGTGTGCCCCTTCTCTACTCAATAGTCCTTCGTCTACCCCACTTCTTTTTTGGGCTTCAACAACAAGACAGATAGGAAGTCTCTGAGCCCTGTAGCTGTAGTTTAGTACCTTCAAGAAATAATTTCCCAACAATTCTCTCACCCAGGTATAAATTTCTCACAATCTTGACAACATGCCTCTTCAATATCCCATGGTCCTGACAACCCGCTTCTTCAGTCTAGGTCCCAAGCTAACCAGCTACACAAATGGTATTTCTATGGATTCGAGTTCAGGTACAGTGAAAGGAAGGTATGGAGGATAACTGACTGTGTGAGTGAAAATGGCCATGGAATCATGGTTGAATGATGGAAGGAAATGATGGAAAGAATGCCCAAAAATGAACTAAGTCCAAAAAATATTTATGCATGTCCCCAACTTGACTCTTGTCATGTTGGGAGCTACTTTGGCCCACTTGTTACCATGTTTAGAACTTAGGATAAAATAATTATCCATACTTTATATTTTAAGAAATATTAATATAATATTCCTTTTTGGCTTAATCTCCCTAGATTAGCCCTTTTCCTTAACTTTTAGCCCTCCTTTTCCCTAACTAGTGGAGTTTAGTCCCCCATGTTTTTTATCGTGTTCAGTCTACGTGCAATGATGTATTTTATATTAATGATGAAACATGTACAAAAGTAGGCGCATTGGCCTTTAACATCTAGGCTCTTTGGTCTAATCATCACATAATCATCCGATATTATAATAAATTTCTCACCAACCTATAAAACACATCATATACATAAAGGCTCGTTGGCCTCAATATCGCACACACTTAAGATGTTGCGCGCGGTATCCTGGAATGTGCACACTTCATCATTTTACTGTGCATTACATGCGTGCACTATGCCATGAAAGGTTCATACAAAATGATATCAAATATCTCACCAGCTTAAGTACATTTCCATTTACATAAAAATTGGGTTCAGCCTAGGCATATTACACAGTTTTACAAGAAAAGGTTAGAAGAAAATTGAAGGATTCACCATTTATTTCTATTAGCTTAGATGAATTTAGGGAAAATAATAATACAAAATGGATTGGAATTCACACTTACATTCTTGAATGTTTTATTCGAGTTCCATTATATCTTTGTCTCTTCAAACTAGATGCTAGTGCAAATACATGTTCTTGTACAAAATCAATCTTCCTGCTTTTAAAGACTTATGGAGGTCTAGAATCTAATGAAACAACTTCAAAGCTAGTTTTTTTAGGTTGTGATGGAGCCTTGGTTTTACAGGGAGAGAAAACAGGTTCTTTTATTCAGTTCACAATGAAATATGCACCATTTATGTATATTGTATGACCCATAGAACTAATATTTGTATTAATTTTTTTTCAAAAATGAAATTAGTTAGAAAGGTAGAATGTCTTGTTCAATATTTATACACTTACTTTGAAAGGAGTCCAAAACGTTATCATGAGTATAAAGGGTTGCAAAGGGGATTTCATATTTTTTAAAGCTTCCTCATGTTGTTGGAACACGTTGGATGTCACTATACAAACCAAATTTGTATATATTCAAAGAGTATAGATCCATTATGTCCAAGATGGATAATGGTGCTCCCAAAAATATTGATGCATTTTCAATATATGATTCAATGTCAAATATGGACACGGTCATTGGTATTCCATGATGTTGGACACACCGACCACACTGAGAGGGGGGGTGAATCAATGTGAGGGGGAGTGAATCACCATTCACAATATCATTACTCATTACTTATATTCACACTTAGTTGCTTGCATGTAAACATATCTCAATAACATATATTAACAATAAATAACTATGCACCATCACAATAAAGAACACTAGATATATGTATAAGTTTCTTTTTTATTATGGACTATAATCCTTGGGGTTTATCAACACCAACTGAAATGAGAACCAACTCTCAATGAAAGACCCATCATGCAGATCTCAGCACCAACTGAGAAGAGGAATCCAATCCTCAAGTACAAGACCCATCTTGTATATAGAAAGAAATATGTCAAATTGTACCAACATTCTATACCAAGACAAGTGAATCAACTATGCACAACACAACTTGTCACAACAACCTATCAAGTCAACCTATCCCATCAATCTCATCATCCAAATTTGATCTACTCACAAAGATCAATCGTCAAGTCAACTCTCAACCATATGCACAATATCACCAAGTTAGCCAACAAGATACCTCTGGGAATACACCATACTCACCATTAACCAAATACCATAAATCCTTACACAAGACCATCTGCCAAAATCATACCTTTAATCCTGTAGAAATCATCAAAACCTATACTACACCATGCAACAATTGGAACAATTCCAAAATGAAAATATGTTGTGGTTACCGAACTGCCAACTTTCTGCAGCTGCCAAATTTGCTACTGCGGTTTTACTGTCGTGATTCTACTCGCATGGTTTTTCTATTGCGATTTTACTGTCGTGGTTTTTCTGTCGTGATTTTTCTACCATGGTTCTGATGTCGCAACTTTCCTATCGTGATTCTACTGCGGAGATTATACTTCCGCAGTTTTTCTACTGCGTTTTTGTTGTCATGGTTTTGCTACCACGGTTTTTCATCCACAATTCTTCTACCGTGATTCTGCTGCCGTGATTTTTTTGGTGCAATTTTTCTTTCATGATTTTTCTGTCGCACATTTTATGCCATGATTTTTCTCTCATGATTTTTCTACAATAAAATTTTCTCTATCAATAATACCTGCCCAAATAACCTTTCACAAATGGATATTCAATATGCTCAAATATCATGCACATAAAAGACCCTTTCTCTCTTATTTATACTTCTCCAAGTAGCTTCCTCTAGGGGTTATCTTCTAACCAACTTATCTAACCTCCTTACTTTGGCGCTAACCCACTTCTAACCACTTTTTCCACTTACAACCACTTTATCCACAATAGTAAACTCTCCACTTCTAGTTGCAACTAATTTATTTTTAATTGTTTTCTTGTTGCAACCACTTAACCCATGACTAACCACTTTGACTGTTCAACTTCTTCTAGGAGATTATAGGATAATTCAACCTCTTTGACCTTCTAGGGGCTTCTATATAACTCTTGAGGGTTCTCCAACTTCACATGGCCATAACTCTCTAACCGTGAGGATTTATGTGATATTCCACATATCACCGTAAATGGTATGACATATGCTATCCATATAGAATAGTTTCACTTGCAAATTCATTGATCTTCATTACATTATTCCTTAATCAAAATTGGGTTTCCTAACCACATTGTTAGGATACTCAACCACCTAACCATTTGGAATTCACAAAGAATATTCTCGTGAGGGCTTTCACCATAAGGGAACCACTTTGAGAACTTTATCAAAGAGTGTCTTCCCATGTGGGATTTCACCAAAAGGGGACCACTTTGGAGTTTATCCATTTGTTTCTTCCTATCACCCATGACATGACACCAATTATACAACTACCTTTAATATCAATGCATCATTATGACACCACTTGAAATCAACCTTTTGACAACAATTACATCAATGGAGATATAACCAATAATATCAATGATACAAACACATAACTATGACTATACGTGACATCAATGACAACATAGTACAACAATATCACCCATTGGCATTGATAGAAACACCAACATTAATGTCAAAACCAATCATTGATAGCAACACCTGGACATGGAAATGCTCATGCTTCTTATGTGATCATGGCTCCTCATCATTTTTTATATTTCCACATCAATGTGACTATCTCGCCCCCTTTGAAATCAATGGAAAAGGGAAGTTATCTCCTTAGGGTTTCTCCCCCTACCTGAAATCTCCTTAGAGTTGCTCCCACTATCTTGATTCCTTTGATATCACTCTGATGCAATGTTGATGGCATGGATTCCAATCATATATCCTCCTGCAATCATGTTACTACAACCAATCATGGGAAGAACAATAACTCCCCCTATGGGTATGTCTCCCCTTATCGTCTCTACAAAATGAACAATATGCTACCACTGCAATTTGCTTTTGTTGAAAATGCTAGTTCTCAACCCAAACATAGATCAAATGCTCAAGAATGATATGCTCTTCCTATGAAAATCCTTGTACCTTTCCATGCATCAAACTCATGCCATACCATACATCATGAAGTAAAATATATGTCAACGATGACTAGAGAATCATGAAAAAAACATCAACCATGTACATCATGTGCCATACTATGTGGCAACCATGCACATAAATACCATACAATATACCATAAGATATCATCAATGGAGTGTATCAACCAAATGCCAAGAACATGTGCCAACTATGTACCAACCATATGCCTCTACCAACATGCCAACCATGTGCCTCAAACAAGTGTCATATAAATCATGATATACCTCTACCATGAACCAAGTGCCATAACCACGTATCACAACCATCAATATATCAACCAAACATATCCCATACATCATGTACCAAAGTAAGTGCATCAACCATTCACCAAAATTCAACAAGATGATCCACAATCAAGATGTGTTCTCATGCATGTATGTCATATCAACCATAAACCATGTTCCAATCATATTTCTAGAAAGTGCCTCAACCGATGTACCAAGTATGTACCAATCATGCATCAACTATAGAGCAAGATATGACTCATCAATGATGTACAACATAATGTTATAACAAGATTTGCCTCACCCTATGCAATCTTGCGCATAGGGCCTTATTCCATTTCCCTATGCAAACTTATCTTCTCTGTTGATAAAATCCAGAGAAAAAAATTAATATTTTTCCACATGTACGCATCTTGCACACTATACATCATGTGTATACGTAGGTTGCTCCACTCTAACCCATGTACATCGAGATTTGTGCTAGAAAATGAAAATTAAATGTCGGGTTTCCATGTCATGATAGGAGATCTCTGATCCTTGGCTTTCCATATACTGGAAACTTAGTTTCTCGGTTCTGAACCATGCCGACACAGAAATCTGTAATATTTTTGCTTCTACTGATCATTTATTAATAGAAATACTCCTTTCCCGTCCAATTGATATCTTGAAAATATATGAGTTATTATCCATGGGCATATTTGTTATGTTTATTAATGGATTATGCTATCTAATGTGCTAACCTTTTACATTATCACCATATGCTTTCTTTTCTTGTTTGTTGACAACTAGTTGTAGGTATATATCTTTGGGTTCAAGTGCTCAATAGTGGACTTCATCGAACATATGGACAAGGTAGGCCTCTTTCTTATCTCACTTGCATATTGGTTTATATAGCATATGTTTGGGATAGAGTTGATTTTTGTGGTCATTTCTGTCTTTTGTTGTTTACCCTA
The DNA here is from genome assembly GCA_000966675.3 of Picea glauca. Classification (NCBI taxonomy): domain Eukaryota; kingdom Viridiplantae; phylum Streptophyta; class Pinopsida; order Pinales; family Pinaceae; genus Picea; species Picea glauca. The sequence continues at coordinate 333,959 of JZKD02S2141442.1, forward strand.
TCCATATAGAGATTTTCCTCATAATAGAATTGGTGACCATACTGGGGATTGAATCTTCTTTCTTAGGGTTTGGAGTACTTTTCTCCTTAGATTTCTCTCATTTCTATTGTGGTTCTTGTTGTATCATTGCTTGACAGTTCTTGTTCACTCTGGTTCTGTGTTTTCGGCCTTTCTCCCTTTCCTGGCCTTGTTTTGAAGCATATATGTTCCTTTTGCCTTGACAGTCACATATATACGTTGGTTTTCTCATTGCAAGATGTGTATATACGCTCTGTTTTCCAGAACAGTTGTGTACACCAGTTTTCCTTGCTTGTTTGTTGGGGTTGGTGGTTGCTTGGTGGGATTCAATGTTTGTTGAGTCTTATTAGGTCTCTGTAGTGCCTGTTGAGTGCTTGTGGGATGACAGGAAACCCTCTTTTGGTTGAATTTCTTGGTGGAGTCTTTCTCACCATCTTTTCATTTTTTATTGTCCTTGTACACTGGGTTGGGTGTTTTGTTGCTTGGTATCCTACTTGAGTTATCTATTTTTATACACAGTAGGGTTATATATCCAGTTTCTTTTCATTCCATCTATTTTCAGTTTTGTTATATTGAAAATAAATAAATAAAAATATAGGCATTTTGCATTGCTTGGTTTTTTTGTCGTTTAGAGTATTTTTCATTATCTTAGTGCATATAGTGAAAGATTGCATTTTACTTCAGAATTGTAGAGTTGAATTTGAAAATTTCATTGGTTTTTAGAAGCATATCATTCATTGAATGTTAAAGTTAGGACTTTGCAATATTTTCATATTTACTTTTCTTGTAGAGTCATAATACTATAATTTTCACTACCATACATTTTTGAGAAATCATGTCCATTAAAATTAACACTATAATTTAAAATTGAGTAGTCATGATTTTATTTTCTAGGGTGCACAACCTAGCCTAGGATTTAGTGCCTTGGAATAGGATTTTGTGAGTAAACTTCTCCAAGGCAATTAAATCAACATATGTGTATGAGTTAGGGAGTGGAGAAATCCATTATATAATTGGTAAGATCAGGAGGATCTGCTCACACCAGAGTTAATCACAAGGTCACAAGAAATTAGTTGAAGGGATATCCCCCCGATAACTTCCTAGCATCAGAGATATTTCTGGGGATGTTTCTAGTGAATTTGCCTCCATGAGAGGCGGTACTTTCAAGGTTTTGGTCTTTGCTACCCTTCCCATATACTGGACCTGACTTACAACTGCTTGATTGTGAATCGGTTATATAGTGGTTTATTAGTTTCTTGACTTAGGTATCTCATAGGTTACTTGCAGGGGTTATTCTGCAGGTACCCTGGGCCAGATAAGGGTCAGAAAACACCAAGATTTTATGAATTATTACCTCTCCATGGGGATCTGACCGACTATTTATTAAGCCCACGAGGGCCCTTATAACTGATTTTGTTACCTCCAATCTTTAGCAAGGAGTCTCAGGCCCCAAAGACATACCTTCTTTAGGGAGGGAGTCCACTCAGCCAATTTACACTATTTGCATGCATATTGGTTGTTTGACTTTTAGTGTGCTCTTTCATTACTTGTTGGCCTTAAAGGTCTTTACTGAGTTTTCATTATCATGGATAATGGAGCTCCTTTTTCTCCCTCATTTACTGATACCTACCCCATGATGCCCACTCATTTCATGGGGATGAAAACTTCTTCTTTTCATAATGGTATGCAGAACTATGATACTCAGTCCACGCCTTGGGCCTCTAGCCATTTTTCTGTTGATATGCCTTCACTCGTGCAATCCTCTCCCTAGTCCACTTATATGAATCCTAGCATTGGATCTGGGGGCACCTTGGCTCTGATGCCTATGTCTTCATTCAATATGAGTTAGGTCCCTCAACCAACTCTCACTATGGTAGGTTGGAACCTCCCCTCCTATGAATCCAATCCTAGCCATACTCTACTCAGAGCTAACACTCAAATGGGTGCCTATTATACTTATTACACCACATCCATGTATCCTTCGTCTGCCATGTCGGTTCCATCAAATACTTTTCCCATGACAGGTCCTCATGTATCCACGGGTATTTCATATGGGGAGAATCAATTTTACGATTTGGGCTACCCTCTTTATGGAACCCCTTCACAATGGGGAAATATATATCCTCACTCGAATAATCCTTATCATACTTCCATCTCTTCGTAGACCTCAGTGATGATGCCCTTACATACCTATTTAGATCAATTAGGTGGAGGATACTATCTTTCTAGATAGGGAGAAGGGGGTAAAACAAGATCCTTCCTGGCCTACAATGTTCCAAATCCAATCTTTCCCTAGACCTTGGAATCAAATGCCACAGCTTACCTCTAGTACAATCACTATCATTCATACAGGAGTGCCATCACCAACCTTTTCCAGTCATCTTGGAGATGGTTCGATAACTTTTACAAGTCCTATTGATAACCTGCATCCAACTAATGCCAATCATGTTGGAAGCACCACACTAATTGCCACAAGTCATATCAATGCCACATCTCTGACATTTGTATACCATGTAAGAGATGACTCTCTCAACTTTGCCAGTCACGTTGATAGTATGTCACCATATGTTGTAAATGACATTGGGGGCATTGAGAAGCCCAGACACCTCATACATAAGCCTTAGCAGGACTTGTGAAGGAAGTCACCTTACTCATTTATGTCCAGCCACAACTGGGATACCAGAAGCCTGGGGCTCACCTAAGGGCCCTTCAGATTATAAGGCATTTATGGTTTAGCCACACCTTGCTCCTCCTTTGATTGACATGAAAGTAATGTCGTTGCGATCTTCCCTTGATCACACCCCAATTTTCGAGGGTGATGTGTCCCTTATCCTTGTTATCATGCATCCTTTTCAACCTAGAATTGAAGAAAAGGTCATACCAGTGAAATCTCTGGTCAATCCTACTCTTCGTGTATAGGGTGATGCATCTTCCAACCATGTCATCAGTATTCCTGATTCTTCACCTTCTGAACGAGAGAGAGTTTTACTCTCCCCGAGTCCTCTCCCTCTGAGTTTTGAGGAGATCACCTTCGATTGGAACGGTCTTGTGGGGTATCCAATGCCCCTGCCTATGTATTTTCCAGTAGGAGACATTATCTGATCTATCACAGAGACTATATACTTTTTTAGTGATTTATCCTCCTTGACTTGGAGTGATTTGGGTTTTCCCAAGATTATGTCAGTTATTCATAAGATACTGACATTCCATAGAAGTCCAGCATGGGAGACTTGGCCTCCCCCATGACTTGCCGCCTAGAATCTCCCAAACGAGTCTGAGTTAATCTCTTTTCCGACTCATTCAAAAAGTGAAAAGATTGTCAAGTGATTTGTCCCTTTCACACTTGTTAAATTGGATTTGAAAGGTCATGAGTCTTAGTTAATCTCTTTTTTGACTCGTTATCAAAAAGTGAAAATATTTTTGAGTGAACTTGTCTCTTTCACACTTGTAAATTGGATTTGAAAAGATGTCTATTTGGCACAATTCTATCCCTTTTTCACACTAAGTAGACTAAAACACATAAAAAAAAAACATTTTTTGGCATTAAGTTGTGATTGGATCTCATACCCTTGCTTGCAGTATTGATCCTATAGTCGTTTCTCGCTTTGCGTTATAAGTCATTTTCCTCAATAGTTTTTCATCCTCAACCAATAACAGCCTTGTTTATATCCTTCGCAATTTGAAACCCTATACCTAGGAGGGAACATTCCTCTGAGTGTCCATCTCCCACATGAATTTCACTGCATTGAGCATAGGTATGTTCCACTTTTGGAACTATCTTTTCTTACTTGCAACACTTGTTTCCTCCTTTGTATCATAGCATTCATTTTTCTATGAAAAAACAAAAAAAGATGGGCAGGAAGGGAGTATTATCCTATGTTGACAACAATCGTGTCACCTTTGAATAGATCACAAAGTTATTGAGTCCATTCATCATCATAATTTTGGGATTAGCATGGACTTAGGAAACTGAGCTTGTTATAGAGTCTTCTCTACTGACTGATGATTCTTCCAGTCCCTATAGAGAATTTCATTGATGTCTCCTACATCTTATGCTTTCATCATTGGTTCTATGCTACCAGAGTCGTCCATATGTCTCATGCTCTTGTTCAAAGGAAGTCTATCAACCTAGCTTGGCCACTCCTCAGAAATCTTGACTTTGCATGTCAACCATACCCTTAGTTTGTCTAAGAATCACATGATACTATAGTCCTATCATGCACCCTGGCCCTACTTTCATCATTGGTAGGTAACCTTGAACCCAACAGTCGACACTTCATCATTGGTCATTGACTGGGTGGTTTCCCTTATGTTCGATGGAAAGACATCTATTCACACATTGGGATTCATGCAGTGTCTTGGATTTCATTAGCCTTAATGGTGGTTTCCTCGCCTTTTTCAGTAGTTTTCATCATTGGTTGTTATTCAGAGGGTATTTCTCGTGTACCTCTTGCACTTGGCACATGCGAAAGACACACAGGTTCGTTGGTTTGTGAACATGTTCTTCGTCCGATTTCCACCAAATCATGAAGCTCATGTTTTGTACCTTGTGTTGACTGATGAGAGATGCCTTAAGCCTCTCCTTTCAGCAGTTCTTTTTCCATTGACTTCAACTCATTTATTATGGAAATGAGACCTAGAGTCTTATGAGTACCTTGAGGCTTGCATTCATCAGTGGCAGGCTCTCTTGCCATCGATAGTTGGGAATACATGAATGTCTCCTAATCGATCGATTCTTCAGGTGTTCGACACCATCTCCTTTATTCACACTTGTAAGAATTCACTCGGTGCCTTGATACCTACTTTCAATATTGTTAGTTTGTATCACATTTGTTAACGGTATACCTCAATGCCCTATAATCAAAGGATGTCTCATTATGTTCGACCTCAAATATTTTATTCACATGATGTACACTTGCACCATTAGCGTTTTGTGTAGAATACCTGATGACTTCACTATGTGGATGCATATTTCCTAAGTTGATGCTTCCTTTTGATTGGACCAGTACCTATATGACTTCAATGATCATGGGAGATCAGATTATACTCCATGGTATACAAATATCTTCATATTGGTTTTGAGTCTGGTTCTACTAGGTCTTGTTTGTGACTATGACAACTATTGGCATGTTACCGCATTTGTATTTTCCTATTCATGTCCATGGACACTTGTTTGGTATATTTTTCAAATGGATCTGTAGTGTAATTTTATTGGCAACCATGTATGCAAAATCAGTGCAGAATGTAATGAGAAACGAGTTCGTCCAGCTGGTTCCCTACCACTCCACTTCTGGGTTATTTATAATGTATTTCGTCCATCACGGATACTCCTCTGAGCTCACACATTAGGGGCATATGTTATAGAAAGATTTGTGTCACCCTATGAAATCTTTCACAGAGGGCCTTATTCCATTTCCCTATGCATAATTATCTTCCCAGTTGATAAAATCCAGAGAGAAAAATTAATATTTTTCCACATGTACACATCTTGCACACTATACAACATGAGTATACACATATTGTTCCACTACAGCTCGTGTACATCGGGATTTGTGCCAGAAAATGAAAATTAAATGTCAATTTTCATGTCACGACAGGAGATCTTTGATCCTTGGCCTTCCATATACTAGAAAATTTCTGACTTAGCCCTTCAGTTCCATTTTGAAGGCTATAAATGGGCCAATTCTAAGCTATGGAAAAGGAGAAGAATTCAAGCTTGAGAGTAGATTTACTCTAGAGAAATTATTACCTCATATTGAGTCTGCATCCCTTTGTCCTTTAAGTCTGAACACAGTGTTCATCCCCCAAGCCCTTCCCTTATTGATGGAGAACCCCATTGTCTCCCTTCTATGATCTTGCCTTTGGTGGAGGATTGAAGTGGTGGAGTCCCAACTGGAAGGAACTTAGTTTCTTAGTTTTGAAACGTGCTGACACGAAAGTCTTTATTATTTTCTCTTCTGATAATCATTTATTAATAGAAATTATCCTTTCTCGTCCAATTGATATCTTGCAAATATATGAGTTATTATCCATGGGCGTATTTGTTATGTTTATTAATGGATTATGCTATCTAATGTGTTAACCTTTTACATTATCACCATATGCTTGCTTTGCTTGTTTGTTGAGAACTAGTTGCAGGTATATAGCTTTGGGTTCAAGTGCTCAACGATGAACTTCATTGAACATCTGGACGAAGTAGGCCTCTTTCTTATCTCTCTTGAATATTGGTTTATATAGCATATGTTTGGGATAGAGTTGATTTCTGCGGTCATTTCCGTCTTTTGTGGTTTACCCTATCCATAGAGAGATTTTCCTCATAACACATAACCACCTCATCAACTCATAAACTAGATGTCCCAATATGTATCTCAACCACATGCAAAATGCATGCACCAAGACATCCAAAAAATATGCCTCTAAAAAAACATTATAAGATATATCAATGGAGCTCACATATCTACCATCCATGTACTATAACAGATCTACCTCATAAACCATTCACTACAGAAAGTATTAAGTAGCCAATAGTACCTCTAAGCATGTACCAAAAGTGTGCCTCAATAGATCAATGATATACCTCTATTTATCACCACATCAACATGATATGTCTCATAAACAACAAACCATAACTTCACTGAGAGAATACATAACATAACCAACATTGTTCCTTAAGAGAAAATACCTCAATCCACACTATGGGTTTAGTACCATGCATCCAATAAATGCATCAAGCATATGCAACCACATATTATCACCATACATTCATCAATCACACATAAAGACATGAATCCTAAAGCATAACATCTTAGATCCTAAAAAAATAGAGTTAGATCATTAAACCATGTTGCAACTCATATGTACAACCTTTTTTTTAGGATTTTACCACATGTACATGACTTCACCACATATAGCTCGCATATGTATGTGAATTTTCTTCAAACAAACTGCATAAATATGAAACTATTCCCACAAGAGCCCATGTATGCCTCAAAAAATATCAAGCTTGATCTTGCCTCATGGATTCCATTATTTTCTGGTTGTTCATTATTCTTCATCCACTTCTGAAATCATCACGGCTTATCATAACTTGAACTCTAAGCTTACATCTTTTCAACATTTTCTTCCTTGCTATTTTCATGTGACATTCTTTCCATATTATATGAAGCAGTCCTCATTGACTATCTCCTTGAATTCCAACAATCTTGAGCTTTGTGACCAAACCCACTGTAAATGTAACATATCATGGTGTGACAATGAGCAGCACTGTGTCCCACTTGATTATATCTCCAACATATTAGGGTGTTATGAAACCTTCCAACATATTTCCTTTCATAATGTCTACAATCCAAAGATTTGTGATCATATTCATTACATGAGAAAGAGTGAACATTGAAAACATTTTCATACCTTTGCTTTTGTGTCCAACTTCATGGTGTCTCTTTTCTAAACTTGTTTTTAGGTGTAAAGGTGGCTTCTTGGTGTCTTCCTTTCTCTTTTATTCTGATTTTTCTAAATAATAAAAAACTTTTTCTTCATGCTTCAACAACAACTCTTCCTCTTTGTCTATAAGATAATTGTCAATTGATTCTACACAAACTACTTTTATTTCTTATTCTTCATTTTCAGGAAAACATTCAACATCATCACACATAGAATTATTGCAATCAAAAGATGTTGGAGAGTCTTTACCTTCATTTTCCTTGATGGAATTTTCTTTAGTGTCTTTTGTTTTGTCTTGATATACCTTATCTAGCTTCATCCATAGGTCCTTGGCGAAGTAATGTGGTCTTATGATTTATTTGATAGAATATAAGAGTCAATTTAAAATGGTCTTGAGTGCTACTGCATTTTTCTTCTTTGCTTCCTTTTGGGTTGCACCTTTAGGTTGATTTTTTGAGGGAACTGATCCACCAACAATTGTGTTCCAAACACCTACTCCTTTTGAATTCAAGTACCATTTCATATTTATTCTCCATGCCGAATAATTTTTCTCATCAAAGAATGGAACTTCATCTACATGTTCATCCATTTGTGTGTCCATGGATCTCCTTCAAACTTGTAATGCTTATAGTGAAGGCCTGCTTTGATACCAATTGTTGGAGACACCGAACACATTGAGAGTGGGGTTGAATCAGTGTGAGGCTATTTTTACAAATTCTTAGAAAAATTTAGTTATCCATCACTATTCACAACATCATTACTCATTACTTCTATTAACACTTAGTTGTTTTCATGAAAACATATCTCAATGACATATATTAACAATAAAGAACTATACACCATCAAAAAAAAGAACACAAAGAGCATCAGATATATGTATAAATTTCTTTTGTATTATAGAATACAATCCTTGGGGTTTATAAACACCAACTGAAATGAGAACCAACTCAAAGAGAGCACCAACTCTCAATTCAAGACCCAGCTTCTAGCGGGAAAAATCCCCCTATTACTATATTGGGTCGGATTATAGGCAGAGAATTGATCTCGTTTAAAATACAGGTCTATTTCTAAACTACCCCAAACAATATGAACTTAACAAACAAGAGAAGGAAAAGAGGGTGTACGTTAGGTCCTTTCACCTAGTGTACCTCCTTCTCCTTTGTAGTTTCTTGGGCTACTAGTCTCCTCCCAAATATGACCTGCAAACAATTTAGACAACAAAGATAGAAGATATTCTATCTCTACTTAACGATGTTAGGGTCCATATATAAATGTAAATCCATTAATCAAATAAGCACAAAAACACAATATTTTGGACAAAAACATAATTCTTTTATTCATATGTGAAGATTACAAAAAGTTACAACCTTCTTGTCGGCAGATGCTCCATGAACCTGGTTCGGGCTCCTCTTACTACTACTCCAAGTGCATCATCCCGTAATAACTCTCACAATCAACTGATTTTATTGGGAAGTAGGGAAGGGATTGTATAGGGAGAGGGATGGAGGGGGAATGTTGAGGCCAATTCTTAGAAAGAGTTGAAAATCTTGGGCTAAAAGGGGAAGGGATTTTAGTAGAGTTTCTTTGTTCTAATGCTTGATTCTAGAATGGGACCCCGATACCTCTATTTTTATGACAAAAATATGGTTATTTGTGTTGGAGCATATCCCTAACTTACATTAGTTTATACCTAGCCTAGACTCCTAGATCTTGGTTAATACATTCATTTACACTTTATTTCACCTAATTTGGCCACATAGAGAAGAAGGGTGCCTCATCCCTAGATTTTAGGGAAAACTGCTAATTTTAGATCAAGACTCAACTCTCGGTTCTTGATTTTCTTGATTTATTCTTGATTTATTCTTGATTTATCCTTGATTTATTCTTGATTTATCCTTGATTTATTCCAAATCCCCCATGAAAAACTCATATATTATTGGTGAATGCGCACCTCCTCTTTGAGTGAGAGATTTATTCCTTAATTAATATTTTTTGTTGTTACTATTATTAGTAACTACTATTTCGGGTCAGTTAAGTGAATTGGAACTGCTTCTCTTGTCAGTTAAGTGAGCTTAAGTGAGCTAATGTGCATGAATTAACCCTTTTGGACATTAATGAGTGTGTGACATGTATCTTTAGTGGTCTAGGTCGAACTATGTGGTCTCCCTTAGATTATGACACCTATTTTAGCTATTTCTAGCTTTTTTTGACTAGAATTTCTATGTTGGAAATTCTATAAATTCACCTCCTCTCTTCTTTTTTGAGAATGGTTTCTCATGTATATTCATTTTTTATTAATATAATTATCTGATTTATGGAGAAAAAATTTCTCTCATCTCTTGAATATCAGAAAATTGTTTGTGTTCAATTTAACTAGAATTCTAGATCTATTGGGGTTTCTGCGGGAATTCTACATGGTATCAGAGCTAGATTGAATCTAGTGGATTGTACACGGTTTTATTTGCAGGTATAGATCATAAGGAGGCACAAAAAGCAGAAATGGATCATCTATCTCAGCCCACAAAACTCATTCTAAATCCTTTCAATTACTTCGAATGGAAGACAGAGATCTCTCTGGTCCTCCGAAGCAAAGGGCTTTACCGGGTAACAATGGGAACAAAGAAAGAATCGACTGCTGCAGTGGAGAAGATAAATTATTTAAATAAATTAGATGAATCAATTGGGCTGAAATTTCTATAAATTTTTATAGATCTCCTCTTTCATTTCATGGAGCCACTACTCTTGATGTGGTCTGGACCACATTGGAAGGACTATTCAGTAAGCAGGATGCAATGAGAGTGCATCAACTGGAGAATGAACTCATATCCCTAAGTCCAATTCATTTCAGAAACCTGCAAGAATTCTTCACCAAGTTCAAATACCTCCTCATTGAACTTAATTTATGTGGAATCACGAAAGGGGAAGAACAACTTATCTTTTCAATTCTCTTGAAACTAGGCCCTGAATATTCCATATTTGTGTCGTCTTTTCAAGCATCTAAATTGACTCAGGAAAAATGGAAAATGCCTCCATTAAATGATTTCATTGTAGCATTGACTCAAGATAAAGATAATTTAGTCCAAATGGGTTCCATCAAGCGTTCCAAGAACCAAGCACTTGCGGCTACTGATGCTCCAAAGAGCAGTGGAAAAGACAAGGAAAAAGGAACGGGCAAATTTCCTGAATCGAAGAAGGAGAGATTCACACAATCTTCAGAGAACTCTTCTGAGCCTAAGGGTAAGAAGAATAAGAAGGGAAGAACACTTTTCAGCTACTATTCCAAATTTTTTCATCCCGAAGAAAATTTCATGAGGAAGACTATCGATGACATGGCTAAGCAATTGAAGCAGCACAATCACATAGTGCCCGAAAATGCAAAGAAGAAAGATGATAATCGAACGGGAGGGAGAGCATGATATGGTCATGCTTTAATGGCTGTCAAATCCACTCCATCATCTTGGATCCTTGATTCAGGTGCATCGAACCATATGGCTGCATCAAAAGATGAATTTTCCTCCATCGAAGAAAGCACCAGATCCCCAATTTACTTGGGAGATGCCACACCCGCAAAGGTGTGCGGAGAAGGAATTGTTGATCTTGAAGGGGGATTATTCACCAATGTGCTTCATGTACCCTCGCTGGATGCAAATATTCTCTTGATATATCATATCACTCATTCCAGATCTAGAAGGAAGGTGGATTTCACTACAGACTTCGCAGTGATTACCGACATTTCCTAAAAAGAGATGGCAAATTGTATGCTACAGTCGAAATCATTAGCTCCCAAGCTATGGGATGAAGCTATTTATTGTGCAACATACATTCATAACCGATTTCCTCAAAAATCACTCAAAGGAACCACTCCTTTTTAATGTTGGACCGGTAAGAAACCGAAAGTGTCGCACTTTCGTATTTTTGGTTCACGAGCATGGGCTCACATTCCGACAGATAAGAGGAAGGATTTTGAGCCTCAAAGTGTTGAATGCATATTTGTTGGATATCCTGAAGGTGTCAAAGGATATATATTCCTGGACTCTCACACTGAAAATTTCATTCTAGCTCGAAGTGCGAAGTTTGAAGAAGAATCACTGCATGATTTTTCAGAAGACCCTGCCGAGGAACTGCTTGTTGTCACTGATGAGGAGGAGTCAAAAACTTCTTTGAGCACTTCAAAACAGCCATCATAGTAGAATTTCAGGTCTGATACAGAGGATTAGGAGCAGTTCATGGCTTCTCCAACTCAGTTTCCAACTTGGGCAGAGAAAACCCTGCAAGATGTGAGTGAACTAGTTGGTGATCCTACGGATACAAGAAGGACTAGATCAAAGTTTTTTGGGGCTCCTCAAGCCCTGGATGCCAAAATTTTTTTTCTTTCCATAAATTTCTATATGTCACTTGGTTCATATCCAAAGTCACACTCTGAGTTTGTAGACATCTTCACCAAGTCCTTCATTGAAAAGAAATTTTCAGAACTGAGAGCTATGCTTGGAGTGGTGGAGACAACTGAGTAGGTCACTTTTGGCCACTCAACATTTTTTTCCTCTTTTTTTTTTTTTTTTTGGGGGGGGGGGGGGTGGTTCCCACAAGGCTTTCCCTCTTTCCTTTTTTCATGAGGAGTTATTTTATGTAATGAGTACCTATAATGGCCAAGTTGTCGGGACTCAAATATTTTTTCATTACAGTTAGGCTTAAGGGGCAGTGTTGGAGCATATCCCTAACTTACATTAGTTTATACCTAGCCTAGACTCCTAGATATTGGTTAATACATTCATTTACACTTTATTTCACCTAATTTGTCCACATAAAGAAGAAGGGAACCTTATCCCTAGAATTTAGGGAAAACTGCTAATTTTAGATCAAGACTCAACTCCCGGTTCTTGATTTTCTTGATTTATTCTTGATTTATCCTTGATTTATTCCAACTCCCCCATGAAAAAATCATATGTTATTGGGGAATGTGCACCTCCTCTTTGAGTGAGAGATTTATTCCTTAATTAATGATTTTTTCCGTTACTATTATTAGTAACTACTATTTCAGGTCAGTTAAGTGAGTTGGAACTGCTTCTCTTGTCAGTTACGTGAGGTTAAGTGAGATAATGTGCATAAATTAACTCTTGTGGAAATTAATGAGTGTGTGAAATGTATATTTAGTGGTATAGGTAAAACTATGTGGTCTCCCTTAGCTTATGACACCTATTTTAGCTATTTCTAGCTTTTTTTGACTAGAATTTCTATGTTGGAAATTCTATATATTCACCTCCTCTCTTCCTTTTTGATAATGGTTGCTCATGTATATTCATTTTTTATTAATATAATTCTCTGATTTATGGAGAAAAAAATTTCTCTCATCTGTTGAATATAATCAAATTGTTTGTGTTCAATTTAACTAGAATTCTAGATCTATTGGGGTTTCTGCAGGAATTCTACAATTTGGTTTGGGGACGGGCTACAATGGGTAAAATGGTTGGGAAACCCTCGATAGCCCGTAAAATTCGTCGAATTACTTGAAATTTTTTATTTTTTGCAACTTTTGGAGGTAAATGTGGGTTTTTTATCATGCAGCCTGCATATGCACGTGGATTTTATAGTATGCAACATGCATTTGTACGTAGTGAGTAGTGCAACAGAGCACATACATGCTCCAAAAAATGGTTTTTTAAAGAGAGATCCTCATCAGTAATTTGGAAAATTGTGCAAGTAGAAAGGCCAATGCCATGTATGCATAGGTAGGGAATTTTAGGGCTATAACAGATGCCCCCTAATGTGTGAGTTCAAAAGAGAAACCGATGTCTGAAATACATTAAAATATATTTACCAATGGGAAGGCACAAAGTCGAGTGAGCCAGGGACCAGAGTTTGGGAGGTCACTATCTACAAAATAATAATAATCTCTCTAAGGAGAGAATACCCATGCTCGGGATGAACTAATCATGGCTTCCAATCAAGTACACTGCATATCCATGTCATAGAAATGTCTATATAAAGTTTAGCCGCAAGAAATACACAGTGGATCTACATCTCAAAATCACTTGAAGATATTCAAATATAATACAATATGCATCTTCAAGAAGCATCAATGCCTGTGGCCGGAGATGAGGAATTCATAGCTCGAGAAAAAAATTCAAGATCTTCAACATCTCAGGTAGGAGTACAATAGGAGTGTAAAACTCACTAGAGGATCTTGATCATCAGGCACAAAACTTCGTCGATTTTGAATCTAGACTTGACTGGACTTATGGGATGGCTGACTCATGAAATTCAAGAGAGAAACTACAGAATGAATGACTCAGGTTGGATAAAAATTCTCTTGGAAAAAAGAATGGAAGATTATCATACTTAGGAAACATAATATTGACATAATTTTGTGATGCAGGAGGCACCACAAACTTTCCATATGTTTTGAAGAGTAACCAAACAGAGGAGGACACACCTCTATGTAGTGAGAACAACTTCCTAATATCATACTAGATCCCAATTCTCGGAAAACAAATGAAAGGATGTGATTTGTCCAAGGGTGACTATCTTGCTGCCGAAAAAGAATTGATATATCTTGTCCCCTTTTCTTGGAATATTTGATTTTTTTTTCTTTTTAAAAGTTTTAACGAGCTTGAAAAAGAATAAAAGAATGCTACATTACAAAGGAGGAAAGAGTGTCATGAGAAATAAAACTAGTTCCAAGTGCATGGAACCTATTGATGCTCAGGGAAAGGAGTCATGTGTAGGATAAGGACACTCAGGGAAAATTCCTCCATGGGTCAAGGTGTCAGATTGCAAGGGAAAAATGTTTTGCAAGGCTTGCGTATAAGGAATTCTTTAAAGCTTTAGTTGAGAGGAACATGGAGCCGGTATTAGGCCAAATACGCAAAGATGAGACTTGCAATGCAGTTAAGCATGAAACAACAAGACTCCTTCTATGTGAATTTTTACGAGCCCAGAGAAGGTAAGCTCGATGGTTTTTTCATGTTTAGAGAGTCTGAAAAAATGTTAAAGAAGACTCCAGGGAGTTCCCTTTTCACAAATAGTATAGTTGGTCTGAAAAAGGGTGAAACTTATACAAAAAATATTTCTCTTCAATACCATTTTAACGAGTGTGATTGAGACAAGATTACTCAATGATTTTTTCAATTTTAAGGAGTCCGAAAAGAGATTAACTATGGACTCACATCCTTTTTCTAGGTTTAGTCTCCTTAGCCTGAAAAGGTATAAAATATAACTGAGGATAACTCTCCTAGCGAGGCAAGTCTCCTGAGGTGTACATTTTTCTAGAATAATCTATTGGTTGGAAAAAGGGTTAAACTCATGCTGAATAGATGTTGTTTCTATACCAATTTAATGAGTGTGAAACGAAAATGGTCACTCGACGATATTTTCATATTTAAGGAGTCTGAAAAGAGATTAAATATGGACTTTGAGGGGGTTCCTTTTTCGTATGTAATATCTAAGGCCTGAAAAAGAGATAAACCAAAACCAAGGAGAATGTCCATTTTTCAAAAATTTAGTCCCTTAGGCCCGAAAAAGGGTTAAACTTACGCCTGAGAATGAAAGTAGGGAAAAACCTAATCTATATGTCAGTTTCAAGGTCAATACCTTTTAGAATGGATCGATATGATGAACAAAATTCAAAGAAAAATGTCTCAAAGATCCTATATATAAGGTCAATAACTCTCATCTAGAAGTTAATAGATCCAATATAGATAGAAACTTTCGAAAATAAGAGGTTCTACGGAATACAAAACATGAAAACAAAAAACCTAGACTGTACAATATGGTACAAAGCACTGCACAACCTTATAGATCATGCATAGTACTGGTTCAGGTAGATCCTACTGCTAGGCTCTAATTAAGAGTCTCTTTGGTGGTCAACCTGAAAAGTCTCCCAAAAGGGACGAAAATAAAAAACATGATGTAATTCTTCCCATGGTATAGAAATTGTATTCATGGCTCCAAGGATAGCCTCATCTGAAGGCAATTCAAAATCTGAAAAATCAGGCAGAGGAGGAGGGTTGACATTCCCAACGGGAGAAGTAAGCTGGCCATATTCCATATGACGATGAAGGTTTTGGCTAGGACTAGTAGAGTCTATTAGGGAAGAATCAAAAGAACAAGGGCTTGAGGATCTACAAACAGTGAGATCATACTCAAAAGGAAACTCGATATCACTCGGACCAAGAGGGGGAAGCAAGGGATCACATTCCCCCATTGGATAAAAATATTGATCTATTGTTGAGACCATGTATCTAGAAGGAAAACATGATTGCACAAGTTCCTTCTCAGAATCAATTGGACATCGAGGATAAAATGCCGCATATTTAACCTATGGCAGGGTAGAGTCTACATGAATACTAGGAACATATAAAGGGGTGTCTGGAACTAATGTTGAATTAAGATAGTGATTATCACATGCCAATTGTTCTATAGTGACAATGCTTCCATTTTGAAGGAAATGCATCACTCAGAATATTGTAGACACCACAACGTTCATAGCATATGCATAATCATGCCTGAGAAAAATATTGAAATTTAATGGGCCTTGCACCACTATAACATTGACAAGGACCGTCTTCCCACCTAACCAGATAGGAAACTAAGGAATAATCCCCAAATATTCACTAGGAAATCTATCAAAATTCAACAACTCGTGCGAAGTAGACACAAGCTTGGGAGAACCCAAAGCTTTCCAAGCCGAGGAGGATAAAATCCTTGCGGAGGCTCCTTCATCTACAATACATCGATACATGTTTTTTGAATTAACTTCAACCCTTATTTGAAAGAGTGTGGAATAAGGAAGGTGAAACTCAACAAGGTCATTATGATCAAAGGAAACCATCCTAGGACTTGGAGGGGGTGTGCTCGAAGTGAACATAATGCCCCCTTGTTCCAAAAGTACTGAACTGGAAATGCTAAAAACATAGTCACTAGACACATCACTCCCCATTACAAGAGTGGGATTAGCCAAATATTACATCTGCATGAGAACTTTGGTAGACTCAAAACTCTCCAAGAGAAGAGTGGGATTAGCCGAAGATTACATTGGCATGACCACTTTGGTAGACTTGACACTCTCCAAGAGAAGAGTGGAATTAGCCAAAGATTCCATCGACGTGACCACTTTCATAGAATCAACACTCTCCAAGAGAAGAGTGGGATCACCCGAAGATCGCATCAACACGACCACTTCCTCAACCACTAGTTGAATGGGCTACGAGACAACATGGTTTGAAGGCTCATCACCCCCCAAAAGAGGATTGGGAATGGCCAAAGATTGCATCAACATGACCACTTCATCAACCAATGGTTGAATAGGTTGTGAGGAAACCTTAGAAGATTCAGAATCATAAGATCTTGTAGATAGGGACAACAATATCCTTGCCTCTAGATAGTTGGGGAATAAATGAGTAAGGTGATTTGCCTTACAAATATTGCAAGGGAACTTAGGGTTACATCTTATCCATCTAGGTTTCTCAACAAAATCAATGACCCCAGCATGAATAGTAGTGATTGGTTGATTTTCCTCAACATGACTCACAGAGGTTGTTGACATATCATGCGTATGACTCGCATTGACAAGACTCGTAACCCCAGCATGAATTGTAGTGGTTGGTTTCACATATCTAATATGACTTGCATAGGTTGGTGATTATTTGATAACATGACTCACAGAGGGCACAGAGCTATCACCAGTATGCCTAGCACTGACTAGGCTTTTGCCCCCAGCATGACTTGCAGAGGATGCGTTATGATATTGAACATGACTTGTTGAGGTTGAAGACCTATCTCCAACATGACTCACAGAGGTTAGTGATTTATTCTTCCTATTCTTCCTCTTTATATTTCCTTTATAATTTCAGTTACTGGTATATGGACTTTCACTAGAGCAGGAAGAAGGAGGAGGAGAAGACTTTGTTGATGAAGGAACATCAACATGATTCCCATAACATAAGGTGCTTAACTAGGAAGTGTCAAGAGCATCCATGACATTTGGAATGGTACCCAATCAAACCAGTAGTCCCACATTCAAGCCAAGAATGTACAAAGTGGCCATCAAAGGGACACCAACGTTTCCAAAGGCAAGAAAAGAAAAATAATCCCCTTGCAAAGGGGTTCCTTGGTTGGTAGCATAAGGAAATTTTTCCATGAATATCTTATGCACAGGTTCTTCCCTTGCAGAATCGTTCAAGTTCATAAAAGTCTCACACATTGACTATGGAAAATCAGTGGTACAAAAAAAAAAGCCTATAAAGAGGCGGCTCCACGTTTCTAAGAGGAAGACTGAAAATTCCTTATGACCGGTGAAGTGGGTAGTCTACCACCTTATATCAGAGACCCAAAGCAAAGACTCACTAACTCACTATGGAAAACTAGGGAGCATAGAACACACCACTAAGAAGAAAAGCCTAAAAAGATACAAACCAAACAAACTACTCTTTTGAATGCTTTAGACCTAGGGAGATGAAGTCATGATCATCAAAATAATTCACAAAGGTAAACAACTCACCAGGAGAAGCAGTTACCCATACCTCCAACTGAGGGTCCCTTCGGGTGTCGCCTAGAGAATACAGAGTCTGACTCAAGTACCGTGATACACCCCTCGTAGTCACCTTTGTGTCAACCTATATAATGGAAACTATGGCACCGACTTGTAATCAACAACTAGGGGGATACAATTGACATTCAGGCGAGTGTATGAGCGGGGTAACTAAGCCTGAATATCCTCCTGAGGCCTGAAATAGAATAGGGCCATAATCACTCTTAGAGTACCTTGGACAGATCCAAGTGTCTCATATTTATGACGTAATTCGGGCCAGTAATGCTACATGATTCACTCCTAATACACACTACCCAAATTCTTTGGTGGGATTAGGAGTGTATATCTATGTCATCGTCCTCCACGTAGCCTCCTGTTTGACTACTGTATGAGAGGAGCTTCTTGGATTGAGTAATTACAAAGTGGATTTTTCACACCCTAACACAGACACCTAGTTTAAGTTTTGGCTGACCTTGGAGATTTTACATCTCCACACCTAATCTAATGCCCTAACCTAAACTATTGGTGAACCCTAGAAAAAGTGTTGCTAATATATTTTAGATTAGCGCGTTCATTTTAAGGGGATTTTCTTACTCAAGGAATGGAAGTGCCACTGGTTGTTTGAAGTTCTTGCAAAAATGAAACTTATAAGAACATTGGAAAATAAAACTTTACACTAATCCTTCAAATGAAAAGAGTTTCAAGGAAGAAAAAACATAAACAATCCTTCAAACCTAAAGATGCAATCTTTTTTCTTTTCAATGCAAAATGCACAATGCAACTTTCGAGTGAAACAAAAGAGAAAATGAAAGGATTTTCTTTCTTATTTTTCTTTTGAAATTCTTTCAAGATGAGAAGAAAACACAACCCTATGGTATTTCTTTTTCTTTTTCAAATAACGATGCAAAGAAAATGCAAAGAAAGAAAGAGACCTAAAAAACTAGTTTTTTTTCTTTTCTTCCAATCAAATCAGAACTAACAAAAGATGCTAAAATAAACTGCAGAATACATGATTCATGCCCCCCCCCCCCGGTCCATGAGGGAGATATTTGTTTTCAAAATTCAACTCATTTTTCTTAAAAATTCAAGATAAAAATAAGCCAAAAAATTCAGGAAGCACAGAGAGACAAGAGGATTTATTTTTGTATTTCATAAACAATCTGATCTTGCAAATAGTCTCAACCCTAAACAACAAAGGATTTTGGAACTTAGGAAGACCTGAGAACCACAATTGTTCTGTAGGAAAATGAAAATATTTTGAAAAAAATCTCCAAAACAACAGAGATGCTTGTTATGCATGGCCAGCCTGTGTATGTACGCAGGTTGTATATAATGAAAACTACCTATGTACGCGTGTTGTATAGAGAACAAGGTGTGTACACCTCTATAAATTTTCAAAAAAAGAAAATGTTTAGAAAGAAAAATTGGGAAATGGAAGTTGGTAGGCACCTGGAAGGTGACCAGAGACCCAACATGACTCAGAACACAGAAAACTCAGAAAATAAAAAGAATATAAAATCTACCCAATATCTCCCACTTATACCCTAAAGAGAATCCCCAATGGAGTCACCAATTCTTCTAGCGGGGAAAATCCCCCTATTACTATATTGGGTCGAAGTATAGGTAGATCCTTGATCTCCTTTAAAATATGGTTCTATTTCTAAACTACCCCAAACAATCTGAACTTAACAGACAAGAGAAGGAAAATAGGGTGTATGTTAGGTCCTTTTGACTAGTGTAGACCTCCTTCTCCTCTTTAGTTTCTTGGGTTCTTGGTCTCCTCCCAAAGCTGAGATGCAAACAATTTAGACAACAAAGATACACGATATTTTATCTCTACTTATAAATGTTAGGTTTCATATATAAATGTAAATGAATTAATCAAATAAGCACAAAAAACACAATATTTTGGACATAAACATAATTTTTTTATTAAGATGTGAAGATTACAAAAAGTTACAACCTTCTTGTCAATAGACACTCCATGAACCTGGTTTGGCCTCCTCTTATTGCTACTCCAAGTGCATCATTCTAGTAATAACTCTCACAATCAACTGATCTTGTTGGGAAGTAGGGAAGGGATTGTATAAGGAGAGGGATGGAGGGGGAATGTTGAGGCCAATTCTCTGAAAGGGATGCAAAGCTTGGGCTAAAAGGGGAAGGGATTTTGGAAAAGTTTCTCTACTCTAATTCTTGATTATGGAATGAGACACCCAAACCTCATTTTATATGACAAAAAGATGGTTATTCAGTTTGGGGATAGGCTACAATAGGTAAAACGGTTGGGAAACCCTCGATATCCCATAAAATCCATCCAATTCCTTGCAACTTTTGGAGGTAAACATGGGTTGTTTAGCATGCATTCTATGTATGTACGTGGGATTTCTAGTATGAAACAAGCGTTTGTATGCGGCCAGTAGTGCAACAGAGCATGTACATTATCCAAAAAATGTTTTTTTAAAGAGATATCCTCAGTAGTAATTTGGAAAATTGTGCATGTGGAAAGGCCAATGCCATGTATGCATAGGTAGGGAATTTTAGGGATATAACACCAACCTGCAGATCTCAAAACCAACTGAGAAGAGGAATCCAATCCTCAAATACAAGACCTAGCTTGTAGATAGAAATCAATATTTCAAATTGTACCAACATTCTATAGCAAGACAAGTGCATCAACTATGCACAACACAACCTGTCTCATCAATCTAATCATCCAAATCTGATCTACTCACAAATATAAATCATCAAGTCAACTCCCAACCATATGCACAATATCACCAAGTTAACCAACAAGTTACCTCTAGCAATACACCATACTCTCCATAAACCAAATACCATAAAACCTCACACAAGACCATATGACAAAACCATACTTTAATACTGTAGAAATCATCAATACCTATTATACCATACCATGAAACAATTGGAACAATTCCAATATGCAAATCTAATGTGGTTACCGAACTGCCAAATTTTTGCAGCTGCCAAATCTGTTGCCAAATATGGTTCTGCCGTGAGTCTACTACCATTGTTATGCTGCCATGATTCTACTTCTCTAGTTATACAACTGCTATTATGTTGTCACGGGTTTGTTTCCACAATTTTGTTGTTGCGGTTCCTGCTGCTACGATTTTTCTACTGTGATTTCATTGCCATGATTATGTTAATGTGATTCTGTTGTTGCGATTATTATGCCACAATTTTTCTACCGCAATTTTTTTGCCACGATTTTTATGACGCACTTTTTCTACTGCGATTTTTCTACCACACATTTTCTGCCGCGATTTTTCTACAGACCTTTTTCTACCGCACTTTTTCTTCCACACTTTTTCTGTCGCAATTTTTTTTCCGCACTTTTTCTGCCGTGAATTTTCTCTATCAATAATTCCTTCCAAAAGAAACTTTCACAAATGAATATTCAATATTCTCAAATATCATGCACATAAGAGACCCTTTCTCTCTTATTTATACTTGTCCAAGTAGCTTCCTCTAGAGGTTATCTTCTAACCAACTTACCCAACCTCCTTCTTTTGGGGATAACTCACTTCTAACCACATCTTCCACTTACAACCACTTTATCCACACATATTAAACTCTCCACTTCTAGTTTCAACTAATTTATTTTTAATTGTTTTCTTGTTGCAACCACTTAACCCATGACTAACCACTTTGACTGATTAACTTCTTCTAGGATATTCTAGAATAATTTGACTTCTTTGAACTTCTAGAGGATTCTAGATAACTCATGAGGGTTCTCCAACTTCACATGTCCATAACTCTCTAACCATGAGGAGTTATGTGATGTTCCACATATCATCGGAAATAGAATGATATATACTATCCATATGGAATAGATTGTCCTTCATTCATTGATATTCATTACATTATTCCTTAATCAATTTTCATTTCCCTAACCACATTGTTGAGATACTCAATCACCTAACCATTTAGACTTCACAAAGTGTCTTCCCATGAGGGATTTCACCATAAGGGGAACACTTTGAGAACTTAATCCAAGAGAGTCTTCTCGTGATGGATTTCACCATAAGGGGACCACTTTAGAGTTTATCCATTTGATTCTTCCTATCAACCATGACATGAAATCGATGATACAACTCCCTTTAATATGAACACATCATTATGACACCACTTGAAATGAACCCTTTTAAAACAATTACATCAATGACCTTATAACCAGTAATCAATATATCAATGATACAAACACATCATTATGACAATACATGACATCACCCCTTTGACATCAATCCTTTGACATTAATTAAAACATAGTACAACAATATCCCCCTTGAGCATTGATGGCAACACCGAAATTGATGTCAACACCAATCATTGATGGAAACACTTGGAGATGTAAATGTTCATGCTTCCTCTGTGATCATCGCTCCTCATCATTGTTGATATTTCCACATCAATGTGCCTATCTCTCCCCCTTTGAAATCAATGTCAAAGGGTAGTTCTCTCCTTGGGGATGCTCCCCCTGTATGGATTTCTTTAAGATTACTCTGAATAATATCTCCCCTTTTGGACAAGGGATATCACTTTGATGCAATGCTGATAGCATGGCTCTCAATCATCTCTCCTCCTTGAATCATGTTTTTGCAACCAATAATGGGAAGAATAATAACTCCCCATGTGGGTATAACTACCCCTCTCTTCTCTACAAGATGAACAATATGCTACCACTACAATATGCCTTAACCCTAGAGTTAGTCATGTTGTTTTCCTGTTTTTTGACCTTCTCTTTGTTAAGAACCAAATATCAATATAGCATAGAAAAACCTTAGAATAAGTACTCAATGCCTTGAAAAAGAGATAATTTCATATAATAAGCCTCTTCGAGGGGGAAACCTACTTTTACCCCACATAAATGTTCAAGTACAAGATGATTCCAAATGAAAATGTCTCCTTGGTATATATATGAGACTAGGAGGTATAATTACAACTAATGGAATAAAGATGACATAAA
>JZKD02S2141442.1:362724-377262 GCA_000966675.3 Picea glauca
ACTAATGTAATATGCCCCAATTAAGGGGTAATGAGCCAATATTAGGGCTTAACACTCTTTTCTATAGTTTTGGTTTTGTCATCAAAGAAAAAATTGTCTAAAGATAGAACAATATATTGTACATGAGAAATGGTGTCAAGATTGAAAGAACTGGTAAGCATAACTCCTGGAATTGTAGTTATGGGAGTAGTATTGGTAATATTAGTAATGTGGACAAGTGTTGTCTTAGATAAGTTGTTGTCTATGCTACTATTCAACTTTGTGTTTGTCTGAGCAAGTTTGTCAACAACCTGCGTATTTTCTTTGCTTGAGTCTTGTTTTCTTGTTACAGTATTTTCTTCTGAAGATTTGTGAACTATTTTTTTTGTTGAAGAAGCACTATCCTCTCCTTCGGTTTATTCAATATCTACAATTCCCTGTATTGTTTTATTTTCATTAAGGAAATATATATTTTTTTAAGTTGTCATTCAATACAGTGAAAGAAATTAGCATTATTTCTAATGGCATCAATCGTTTTTGTTACTTCATGGAAGTGCATTTCTCTCTCAAAAAAAAATTCAAAAGGACTTTGTTCATGAATATATGTTTTTATTTTCATTGCATTACAATGTTTTCTAACAACCTATGTTGGATCATGTCTCTTAAAGTTTCCATGGGTGATCTAGATTCGATCCAATGAGTCAATCTCTTTTTGAGCATGTTTTTTATTTGATAAGGTATAAATACCTATTGAAATATGGAAACTAGGCCATTTCCTTTTCGATTTTTTAGCCAAAGTGAATAAAATTATGACAACAACAATTCAATATGCAATTTATTTTAATATCATCCTTTCTGGCACATATATGGGAAAGAGATGAGGGGGGCCTTCACATCAAAAGATCCTACTGTATGAAAATTCTTCATTTATAAACCAATAACCTATTTCTTTTATGGAATTCATAGCGTCTTGAATGAATTTGGGAGATGGAAGGTTTTTCAAAAGCAGATGTAATGGGACCACGAAAAAATTATAGATATTGTTGGCCCTCGACCAATTTTTGTGGAAACATTGGTCGGGTTTGGCCACTTTTTGGACTTCAACAGGTTGGTCGAAGATGGAGGCTCAGGCGGAGCTGAGATCGTGGGATCTCACTTGTTTGGTGGACCCAACATAGGGTTCATTAGGGTTTTTGTATTAAGGTTTATGGGATGTCGGCCCATGGGTTTACCCATGATTAGGGATTTTTGTAAGCAAATGTAAAAGTATAAATAAGTAAATATAGTAAATTAGTGATGAAGTAGTAGAAGGGAATGTAAATAGTTAAGTGCAAGAGGCAAGTAGTTCTGAGTTTCTTTGTGCAACATACTGTGTATGTAAGTCTTTGTGCTTGTTAGAGGAGTTGTCTTTGTGCCTTGACCTAATTTTGGGAAGGTGGATCTGGTGCTTAGTGCACAATCACATGTCTAGTGCAAATCTTGGATCTATGGGTTAGTGCACAGGAGAAGAAAAATGTAAGATATTGAATCTTAATAAAGAAGAAGAAGTAGTTGGTGGACATAGCCCCACACTGGGGTGAACCACGTATATCATGTGTTGATGGTCTACTTTGTGATATGATTTTTATGTTATGAATCTGCTTAGTTCATTGATTGTTATATATGATAGATAGATTTTTGAATGATTAGTGCTTTATTTAAGTTGAATGTTTTACATCTAGGTTATGATTCTAAGTGTGAAATGTATGTTTTCATTGTTACTACATCGGTCTTCACTTAGGGTTTGATCTGTGATGTGAATAAGACTAATAGATTGATGCATGTTGTTTCTAAGTACTTTGTAGAAGTATTGTAATCACAGATCCATGTCTCAACATGGTTACAAACAATTGAGTCCTGTAACCCCCTTACCTCTACCTTGGGTCAGACTTCGCCTGCTTCGCATGGGTTGTCGAAAGGGCCGGTAGTTAGGGTTTTGTTGGTGCATTGTTGAAGCATTGAACCCTAGGTCTGACCCTGTGCCAACAAATGGTTCCATTGTCGGGACCTGAAACTATGATTGTTGGGAATTGAAGTAAAGAAAAGAGAAGCTTTGTGCATAGATATACTATTGTAGTGTGCAATATTCTACTTAACTTGCGAAGTTTTATGCTAATAAAGAAACCCGTTCTGAAGAAAATAGATAAGATCTTGAAGGAGGTAAAACTTTGTGCTTTGATAGAATAAGATAAGTGAAAATTTTTGTTTCGAAAGCATGAATCTAGGCATGTTTGATAGATTTTGTCCTAGTCTAAAAGCTAGGGTATAGTTAGAAGAATGAGTTGATATGAATAAATTTGATAGAAATAGAGAAAGATATGTTATTCCTATGCATAGAAAGAAATTTTGGACTAATGAGTGGATGCAGGAACCTAGAAATAATTTTTGTAGATTGCAGGCTCAACACTGTGATCCTAGTGCGCAGTACAGGAAAGGTTGGGGAACATTTAAAAGAAAGAGAGGATTGACATTATGTTATAACTGCAGAATATCAGGACATATTTCTAAGGAATTCCCTAGTATAGGTCCTATTTGTCTTTGTTGTAAAGTTGTTGGTCATGAAGTTGAGGATTGTCCAAGAATGATTGCTAAAGTTGAAAGGATGAATATGAGACAAGAAAACTATCAAGAGAATAAGAGCATGTTAAATAATTATCAAGAGAAAGAATTAGAGAAACCTCAGACTATGTTATTTCAGTTAAAAGAAGCAATGAATGATTATAAAGATGTCAGTTTATCAGAGATCTTGAAAGCAAAAAATCACATAGATACAAGAATACGAGACTTCGACATAGACTGTGTCCTGGATGAGGAGACACAAGTGAATATTATGATAGAATAAACATGGGAAATTTTGGGAAATCCCACTGTGGTACCTTTATTGGGAAGAATAGGCTTTTTTAAAGGAAATATGATAACCCTATGTGTAAGAGTTACTGATGTACCTGTTATCATTCATGTAACATTGACATAAGAGGAATTTGAAGTGATTAAGTTTGTTGATAACAACACCCTGTTTCCTCTTTTTTTAGGTAAGACTTGGATTGAGAAAGACCAGAATAGAAAGAAAGAAGAGGAAGCATCTAAAGAAAAGAAAAAGCAAGAACTAAGGGATTTCATAGCTAGAAAAATAGATCAACTGATAGAAGAACAAGAAGTTAAGTCAAAGAAGCAGAACGCAAGAGAATTAGTTGTCAATGTTGAAAGAACACAAGAAGGTTTGAAGGACCTATCCATGAAAGAAATAAGTATATCCACCCAGGAATTAATAAGATAAGGGATATTAACTTTGAACCACTCAAAAGTACATCAACATTGCGAAGTTGTTGCGTTAGGAGAAGATAAGAATAAGAATGGGAAGAGGAATCTAGAAACGGTTAGAGAGAATCAGATCATATGAAACACGGAAAGGAAGCTCAGTAAGAATAAAGCGAAGTTAAAAAATCTACAGGAATTTACAGAGAAGACTTCGCATGAGGCAGTTTTCTAGGATTTGAACCTCATCAAAACAACAGAACTGCACATAATGGGACTTAGCCCTGGTAGAGATATATGACCATTAGAGGTGCCTCAACCATTAGAACGATGCTCCATAATGGCTAGGAAACACATTTATGGGAAGATAGACATTCATTGGACATTGAGACCACACGATAATCGATGGATTCTCATTGATGGAGGAATTCCTATCCATTGGAGGAATTCGTTACTACGCTCGCTTATTTAACCCGTCAGACACTGCACTGGGACCACTTTTTGACACCTGTAATTGTCTAAGCTAACAGAGAAGTGATTGTGTGTGTCGATTTATGCTATCAGACCTCTCCATATATTTTTTACCCCTCTATTCATTTGTCTACCCCGACCTATTTGTTAACAACGAGAATGTCGGCAAAGCACACTGAGCTAGAGAAGTTTTTTGAAGAAATTATGAAGAGGTTTATGGTTGATAAATCTATGTTTGAAGGAGTGCAGGCATCATCAACCAGGGGACTACAGGCTTCCCCTTCGCCTATATGTCATTCGAAATGTGACAACCCCGTGACTGAGAAGCGAAGTAAGAATTGCGATGATCTGGCTAAAGCGAAGCAGATCATGTCGATCTTACCTGATTATATCCCACCTTTGGCTGGCATGGTTACCCGTGACAACATTCCATGGGACTTCGAGTATACATTGATCACTGTGTACATTTCGAAGGGAATACGCGTAGTTGGAACCCAGTTAGGACAGATCCCAACATTGAAGAATAATGATTTCAACCTTAGAGACAGAAAGAACCATGCCATGCTCACACCTCATAGATATTTGATGAAGACGACTGGGAAGAATCCTTGCATAATCTCTTAACCATGGATAAAGGAGCTCATGAAATCCACGATACTCAACGTGATGAAGATTCCTCATTTTGGTCGACATCAGGAGGTTAACTCTTGCGTTAAACTCCTCTTGTCATGCTATCATGGTGGATACGTGTGGATCAATAGGAATATTATTCTGGATCCAATGTTGATCCATCAAATTACAGGATTGAGCATGGAGGGACCCGAACCTCGATAGTTCTACCCATTGAAGACCTCAGATCTCTCCCTGGAATAGTGCATCAGAGAGGCATACGACAAAGTTGAGAAGGGAAAGAGAGGCTACAAGGTAGCCTCTATCTAGGATGGCACAGTGCACCTCTCTTTCCAACTTATAGTTGGTAATATTGTAAGAAAGAACCACCCCACGCAAGTCATTGGGTTCCTAGTGGACCTCATAGGAAAATGCATGGAGGGGATGCAGATGAATTGGGCAAGTTACCTCGTCAAGGAGCTCGAGAAAGATTGTTGCGAAGAACAGGATCAGGGATATGAGTTCCACTTCATCTAGATACTCGTACTGATTTCATTTGCCTCTTGGAAAAAGATGGAGGGAGCATCTTTTCCATATATTGAACCATCGGAGCCATTGGTCGCGAGGTTCTCCACCTTATGGTATACGAATGATATGCCAAAATAATGGTAGTTGAACGCGGTGTTCCATGCCTACTATTAGCAACTGAAGGTTTCCATAGAGTCATTCCCATGCATGACACTACGCACTTTTCACCAATATAGACCATTAGCTAAGTTTCATGCATATCCACATTTTATTTATATCACTGCATGCAGGGATCAAATAAAGGAAGAGCTACAGTCCTATTATAAGTTGAACAATGACAACATGGAGGAGATCACCAAGGAGTGGTCGGAAGAGTTTCATGTACCAATTGATGATGTCGAACTCTTCAACCCTGACATCATAGGAAGCCCCTTGGTCACCTAGTTTGAGCATGCAGGATAGATAAGTGTGAAGAAGAAGAAGAAATTTCATAACATAGAGACTGATGAGGAAGAGAGCACCTCAGAAGAAAGTAGACCTAGCTCACCCACAGAAGGAGGAGGAGATGAAGTAAATTAAGAAGTAGGGGAGGAAGAAGGAGAAAAACGAGGAGATGAAGTAAATCAAGTAGTACCAAGCACTCCACAGGAAGTGCATGACCAGAGGGTGGAAGCCGCTAAGAGCGCAATTGGAAGGATTAGGGCCTCGCCTCATAATGAAAAAAGTTGAGCGATAGGATCACGCAGACCTATGAACGCCTCACAGAAGATACAGAGCTGAAGAAACTAGAAGCGCAACTACAGGAGGCACAGTAGCAGGCACTGACAATTCAAGTGCAGATGAAGTCACTTACGGTAGTCGAGAGAATCAAGAGATTGCAAGAACAATGCGTGGCCCAACAACATATTACTACCATCCATGGAAGAGTAATGGAAGTCACACAAAGGCTACAATTGGTGTAGGACGAATCTTGTGTGATGTTTGAAGAGATCAAAGGACAAGGTTCACAACTAGACCAAGTAGTTGCGACAATGAAACAGTGCCTGGAATGGCCTGTGACAAAGAAAATGATTCAGGATTTCATGGAGCAGGAAGCTCATGTGAATCAGCAAGTCAAGGCATCTCGCGCTAAGCTTGAGTCCTTCGAAGAAGCACTACCCAAATCTGAGTGACTCGGGACGATTCACATGTGAGTGTTGGGGGCCTGTTGGCCCTCGACCAAGTTTTGAGGAAACATTGGTCGGGTTTGACCACTTTTGGACTTCGACAGGCTAGTCGAAGATGGAGCACCCAAGTGGAGTTGAGATCATGGGATATCACTTGTTTTGTGGACCCAACATGGTGTTCATTAGGGTTTTTTTATTAGTGTTGATGGGATGTCGGCTCATGGGTTTTCCCATGATTAGGCCTTTTTGTAAGAGAATGTAAAAGTATAAATAAGTAAATATTGTAAAGTAGCGATATAGTAGTATAAGGGAATGTAAATAGCTAAGTGCAAGAGGCAAGTAGTTCTGAGTTTCTTTGTGGAACAAACTGTGTATGTAAGCCTCTGTGCTTGTTAGAGGATTTGGCTCTGTGCCTTGACCTAATTTTGGGAAGGTGGATCTGATGCTTAGTGCACAGATCACCTGTCCAATGTGAAGCCTGGCTCTGTGGATTAGTGCACAGGAGAAGATGAATGTAAGAAATTGAAGCCTAATAAAGAAGAAGAAGTGGTTGGTGGATGTAGCCCCACACTGGAGTGAACCACATATATCATGTGTTGATGATATGTTTTTTGCTATGATGTTTATGTTGTGAATCTACTTAGTGCATTCATTGTTATATATGATAGATAGATTTGTGAATGCTTAGTGTTTTATTTAAGTTCAATCTGTTAGATCTAGCTTATGATGCTAAGTGTGGAGTGTATGCTATAAATTTTATTACGTCGATCTATACTTAGGGTTTGATTTGTGATGTGAATAAGACTAATAGATTGATGCATGTTGTTTCAAAGTACTATGTAGAAGTGTTGTAATCACATATCTGTGTCCCAGCCTGGTTACAGACACCTAAGTCCTGTAAGCTCCCCTACCTCTACGTCAGGTGAGACTTCGCCTTCTTCGCAGGTGTTGTAGAAAGGGTCGGTAGTTAGATTTTTGTTGGTGATTTGTTGAAGAGTTGAACCCTGGGTCTACCCCTGTGCCAACAGATATCATAGAAATGATTTTCACAATTGATTTACTGCATTTTTTAACAATATAAGTGAATTGGTTCCTCAGTGGGAGACTAGTTCCAAGATAGAAGAGGGAAAGGGGTCACTACATAAATGGAATCTACCAAATAGACATACATAAAAAATACTGGACAATATCTTGGAGGAGATTGCTAAGACCCTTTCCCTTATTGTTTAATATTGGTAGAAAGTATATGGGACCAATTGAAAGTATTTCCTACCAGAATGTACTATACCTAGGTAGGTAATATGCGAGGTACCCAATAGGTATGGTTCCAGTCAATGTAAGGTGGACTAGGTCCACCATGGTATTAAATAAGGCCCACTATGGTAGTTACATATAATAAATGGGCTTTCTAGAAGATTCATTATCTAGAATGCTCCTACGAGATAGAGAATGTTATAAAAGGATATGTAACCAATGTAATTGACATGGAGAAGAATATTGTTGATGTACAAGCAAGTATTGCTTGAGGAGTTTTATCCTTCTTGAAGGATTAATATATGGTGTTACCCTACCTCAAGGGTTTTCTACATTCTTGTGTTCAATCTTGGATGAATGGTTTTGGTGTTTAATCTTGTTATTCTTGAATACATTTACAAATTTGGTATAGATATATAATATTTGGTATCGGAGCTCTTTCCTTGGCCATAAAAGGGAATAATTTTTTCATTTTGTAGATTTTAAAAGGTTAAAAAGGGGGCGCCACACTTCAGGTTCAGATCTGAAACTTTATGTGCATAATTTGCAGAAACAAATTGGGTATTTTAATTCCTCTCAGAAAAATACTCAATTTCAAAAAACAAAATCAGACAAAACAGAATTTGGAAAGTAAAGTTATGAGCATTTTAAATTTGACAGTTTTTTAGGGCTTTTCCAGAAAAAGCCGCGTGATTTGCATAGTAAGTTATTTTACAAACCCTAGTTTTTGTTGAAGATTTATCTTAGCAAGATGATTTTTACTAGAAAAGATGATGGTCCTAGCATTGAATAATTTATAAAATAAGGTATGTCCTTTTGGAAAAAGAATTGGAAAGGTATAATCAATTTATACTTACAAGGTGATGCGACTATTTGATGGAATTCACTTGATTTTGGAAAAAATGATGGCACTGTCTAATGAAGAATTTGACCAAGTGTTTTTAGACAAGTGGTCTCATACAAAGTGTTATTATAAAAAATGCACCAATGGTTTATTTTCATCTAACAATTATATATTATAGGTTACAAGATGTATTTAGAAAGAAAATATCATTGTTTCTATTAACCCCAGTTGCATGTATATTTTATCAATTTTTAGTTGATTAATAGATTGCAAGTTGTTGCAAATAATACTCAAAGCACACAGGTTGAGGGTGAAAATATTCAAAGTTTTGAGGATTTGAAGATTACCATGGATAAATATGTGCTGCATTCATATTTTTATGCTATGAATATGGATGAAGTGGATATTGTTTTTGGATATCCTTGGACAGAATCAGTGGGTACCATTAATATTAATGTGCAAAATAATTTTTTGAAGTTGTGGTACAAGAAAAACAAAATCACATTGCAGGATGTGTCTCTTAGTAAGATAGAAGGGCCCACGACAACAAGCACATAAGTTCTTGTAGAGTTCTAAGTTGAATCTGAGGAAGAGACTACAAAAGGAGATGAAGCAAAGGCACAGGAAGGACATAATAAAGAATCTAAGGAGGTCATTGAATCTAAGGAAAAAGGGGTTTTATATTTGAAGCAACATGAACCAATTCCTACAGTTGTTGTATATCACCATCCACATCATATTTAGAAACAACGATCATGAAGACAAGGGAATGAGCATCAAAACAATCATGCACCAATAGGGAACCAGAAAGGCAACCAATTAAGAGGCGAATGGAGGACTATCAACACTAGAGGAAGACACTAGGCTAAAGAACCAATCCCATGGAAACACTGACATGATGCAGAGAAAGGTCGGGGTGGAAAGGAAAAAAATGGACATCATGTTTGACTTCCATTAGGATGGATGGATGGTCATACTTAGTATCAGTTGGCTACAATTCTTAGTCAGTCATATCGTATGGTATCTTCTCATGTTTCAGGGATGAAACATACTTAAAGGGGGTGGAATCTACTATATCTAGGAAGGTAAAATGGAAGGTACCCAATGAGAATGGGGTTATGTATTATTATTGGATTCCATTCAATGTAAGGTGGACAAGGTCCACCATAGTATTAAATAAGGCCCATTATGGTAGTTAGAGATAATAAATACAATTTCTAGAAGATTCCTTCTCTACAATATTTCTAGAAGATAGAGAATACTATATAAAGAAGTATAAGTAATGTATTGAGACATGAAAAATAATATTTTATGTGTAAAAGAAAGTAATTCTTGAGGAATTTTATCCTTCCATAAGGATTAATATATGGTGTTACCCTACCTCAAGGATTTTCTCTATTTCTTGTGTTCAATGTTTCAGTGAATGGTTTGGTGTTTATTATTGGTTTATTGGTGAATATATTTGTATATTGGTTAAGGTATATAAACAATAACTTGATGAATGATAGGGACCCAAGATAACTTCAATCTAGAGGGATTTTTCTCACCATATAGATGGAAAAGAATTATGGAAACTAACATTGGGGATTTATTTAGTCTAGTAACATGATATATTGTTTCACCCATGACTTTGAAAGAAGCATGGTCATACCACCATTCTCTAATCAAATGAGCCAATTTTATTTCTTCCTTTTTTACTTTTTCCTTTATGAATTTGTTCACGAAATTGTCATCGAGATTGGTGGTGGGATGGTCTAACTTATACATATTATGAACATCTTCAGGTATACAGGAACCAACAATTTGGATTGATGAATTAGAAACAATACATAAAGATATCAGTATGGGATATTATCCATCGTACCATGTCATAATAGGGTACAATTGTTGGCCTGGAAATGATTTTGTGAAGTTGCAATGCTTTGAAATCAACCAAATCATTGCCATATGACTCATATTCATCATTGAAATATCCTTGTTAGAAGAATTCGTAAATTTCGCTCCACTCCATACTGTTTCTCATGCCAGTGTTGAATGTAGTATCAAGGAAGAATGTTGAATTGAGGTTATTTTCAATGTCATCTTCATTGTTAGTTGGATGCTTTGCTTTGGTTTTCCAAGTCATTTTTCTTTGAAAATTTCTGCAATTAATCGACAAACTGTGAGTTTTGTTTAAGAGAAACAACTAACAATTCTATGTAAAATAATAGAAAACATGTTCTAATAATAACCCATTAGATCCAATCTCATAGAAAATTGTCTAAAAAAACACTTATGGATTTAAGAAATGAGAATTTGTTAACAGTTTGAACCATCTCTTAGTGCCTTAATGCGAATATTTCTGAAGGTAAATGCATTAAATCTTTCTAGTAAGTTCTTTATTGATTGTCATTAAATTTCCATAAGGACATGACAAATTTGTAATGGGGGACAAGAGAGCTATGAATGTCTTTAATTTACCCTATCCAAAGACAACCTATTTGTCCACCAAATTTTCGTTTTAACTGCACCACAAATGTTGTCCATTGGATGGATGGATGCTTGAATGCCAACTGTTGATCATAGGATACTATTGGGAAATGAGTAAGAAGAGCGCCTAGTCTAGACACTGGATCGATGAAACAACGAGAGATTTCAACTGATAATGGGTTTGAAGTACAAATCAATCGATAGTCAAGACCAATGTCCTGCATCTACGATACATCTCCTTTATTTTAATTAAAAATTTCCAAATCTACGTTGATAAAGGTCAATCGAACCGGAGACCACTAGAGAGTTTAGTTTGCATGAGATTTTTAGGTGTCCAGTTATTTGATGGCCATTATGACCAGATCGTGACGCATATCTCGTTGTGGCAGCACAAATGGTCACCCTTTTATTAACGAGCCTGCTAGATATCCACAGGTGTGGATCACTGATATTTGATTTTGTTTCTCCAATCGACGATTAGATGGGATGTGGGCAATCAAATATTTTCAAATTTTACAGAATGCACGGGAGAGTGTCGATATACATTTCCCACTATCGAAATAGAATTTTTCATGTCGAGTAACAGATCAACATGTTTTCATGTGTTTCCAATTGGGAAATGCTAGTAATGCCAAGTGTCATAGGTGTTCACCCATACCAGGTTGGGTGTTGTCAAGATATGAAAAATATGGAAGGGTCAATCATTTGATGGCCTATGTCCCAATGTTTGGATATTTTAAGATGACATTACCCAACCAATGAAAATTGTACAAGTGAGAGCATATGAATGGTTTAGGTGAGAATTTTGTGCTGATATGCAGACCATGTCAATGCCTTTTTCATGTCCACATGTGAAGACTTGGATGTGCCATGTGTTATGAGATTTGTCACTTTCAAGGGGTGATTCGTGACGTAGAATCAGTGCCACATGGCGTTAAAGTAGTAGCCAATGATAGGACACCCATATATATATATACACACTTCGTCTAATATATAATGGTATCCTAGAATTGCCAAATTAATTGTTAAAATTTAAATAAATGTAAATGATTAATAAATAATAAACTAATAATTAAAACCTTGTAAAGGATACTTATATGTAATCAATTTTGTATACTTAGGCAAGGTTAATTGTTAGGTTTCACATATGGAAATTATAATTTTAAAAATCCTTAAATGAAATTTACATGTTAAGAGATAATCAACGTGAAGGTGCACAATTATCTAGTTGGAAGAATTAGTATTATGATGGTATTACATCAATTGTTATTATTTTATTATTATTATTATTATTATTATTCGGGAGATATTCATACTTTGCATTCAAGAATCCCTGAAATTTCAGAGCCTCGAACTTCCACATCACTCCGAGAGATTGTCACTCCAACAGATTTAAATCCAAAACAAGCGCAAATCTCCGAAGTGTCTAAGTGTCGAATAACCAGAGCCTCTTTCTTATAAGTTATTCTTTAGTTGACATTTCATATGCCACCTTTCGGTTGATTCTAGATGACACATGGCACTCATTTCAGAAATTTTGGCTACATCATCCATGCTATTTTAGGTGACACATGTCACTCTCTTTTTATGACACGTCATCGATTGTGATGACATGTTGCCACGTCACTCTGAGAGATTATCACTCCAAGAGATTTCAATCCAAAGAAAATGCAGTTCCTTGGAGCTCTAGAGCTTCGAAGTGTTGAGTTGTTGAAGTGTCGAAGCCCCAAAATTCCACATCACTCTGAGAGATCGGTCATTCGGGAGATATTCATACTCTATAGTCAAAATATCCCAAATTCCAATGTGTCGATGACATGTGGCATTCATTTTTCGATGACACATGGAATTCATCTATCAACGACACATGGCACTCATTTCAAGAATTTTGGTTATGTCATCTTCTTTGTTTTAGGTGACATGTTTCATTCTTTTTTTATGGCATGTCACTGACTATGAAATCATGTGGCCACATCACTCTGGGAGATTTTCCTTCAGGAGATTCTCAAACTCTATAGTCAAAATCTCTCGACCGTTGAAGAAATGGAGTCATGAAGTCCCAAAATATTTAATGATAAAGATAATATCGGGTTAATTAAAAAAAAAACTATAGTTAATGACTTTGCGAGTTCGGTCATTCGGGAGATATGTATACTCTACACTCAAAATATCCTAAACGCCAACTTTCTGAAGTGGCTTATCCTCATTAATTGCATATTTTAAAGTTTCCAAACGGCACCAAATGTAGGGAACGTCGAGAAATTATATGGCATCACATTGCTCGTCTAGCAGCAGCTCGATGATAGTCGATAAGTATAGAATTGAAGCTTTAGATCCATACCCTGCAACACCACAAGCAGGAATTGGAGAAACTATACTCCATACTATAGAAGGAATATCGAAGACTCCATAAAAATCACCAGAAGACTTGCTTCTTCCCCCAGAAGATAAGATGAAGAAGAACACTGCCAACACATCTAGTTATCTCCCAGTGCCCTCCAACAACATGCATGGATACCAACACTCGATACAGAAATTAGTTCTATTAGTCCTATTTAGTTCATTCAAAGACTCAGTTCTATTCAACATATGCATCAGTTTTGTTTATGATTAACAATAGTTATAGTTATTTAAGTTCAAGACTCTTTTAGATTAAGGCATCATGAGTGGTCATTTGTGTGTGATATGAACCACTTATTTTTTATTAAGTCAAGCTAGAAGTATACCTTAATATACTCCAACAATGTTTTTATCTAAGTTAATAATTTGTTTTACAACTAGTAGTGTAGAGTTAAGCCTCAGTCCCAGATGGAAGAGAGCCTCTGTAACTTTGATAAATATGCAGTTTTTGTATGTTTTGAGGATTCGTGTTTTGGGAAAAGAAGATCAATAAATCAATATGTTTGAACTTGTTTTATGCATGGATTAAATCTCTCCACCTAGTGAATATACTCTTGATGACATTTTTTTTGTCCAAATATTCATGTGTTTTTTATCTTATCTTGAATGTAGTTTTTTATCGGTGCAAAGTACATTTCATTTCCTTCAACTATTGTATAACTTATCTATACTAATATGAAACCTGTAAAACAACTAATTCTTTGGTGAATATTTCTTTTTATTGCAACCTCTGGGAGAAATTGTTTTTTTGATACATGATTAATGTCTTGAAATGATATTTTAAGTATTAAAATTTTGCAATAGATTATTCATTTTTCCAACCCAACCATGCTCTTTTCTTGGTAAAACCAACCCTCTAACTGACCAACAAAATCAGAAAACCAATCATTCTAAACTTGAGGTGTCCTAGATTTTCCCTTTAGCAGTTAGGTGCATACTTTAGGATCAACATCTTATGGTGCCATTGCTGGGGAACAAAGTAATGAAATGTCTTTCCCTGGGAGAACAAAAACAATCAAATATGACCTTTTATGGTGAACATAGATCAAACACCTTCATACTGCCATCTTTCACCTAGTGAATCCACTAAGTAAACTTCATAAAAGAAATATTGTCTCCTAGAAAAGGACATAAGAGATCCAAATCAGAGCACATCAAATCCACTAAGGCTCATCCCAACCCTGAAAAAGACATAGTAGTCTCTCAGAAAGAAAGGAAAATAAGAAAATCCACATTAGCTCAGAGATATACCTCATCCCTCGAGGGTAATGCTACACCCAAAGAGTCCATTTGTCTTCATTATCACAAGCGGATTGAATTTTCTAGCCCTGAGAATCACAATTCCAAGGAACCTTAGACACATTCAACCCCTACCTCCACTTCATCATCTAGTCTAGTATCCACACTTTCATCTCCAATCAATATTTAGATCCCTATTTCTCAAACAATGGTTGTTGATAGGATGGATTCCATAATTGATGCCAGATATTCACCCTTGGTTTTTCCTATAGGATTACATGCACT
>JZKD02S2141442.1:377312-395856 GCA_000966675.3 Picea glauca
TTTTATCGGTGCAAAGTACATTTCATTTCCTTCAACTATTGTATAACTTATCTATACTAATATGCAACCTATAAAACAACTAATTCTTTGGTGAATATTTCTTTTTATTGCAACCTCTAGGAGAAATTGTTTTTTTGATACATGATTAATGTGTTGAAATGATATTTTAAGTATTAAAATTTTTGCAACAGATTATTCATTTTTCCAACCCAACCATGCTCTTTTCTTGGTAAAACCAACCCTCTAACTAACCAACAAAATCAGAAAACCAATCATTCTAAACTTGAGGTGTCCTAGATTTTCCCTTTAGCAGTTAGGTGCATACTTTAGGATCAACATCTTCTGGTGCCATTGTTGGGGAACAAAGTAATGAAATGTCTTTCCCTGGGAGAACAAAAACAATCAAATATGACCTTTTATGGTGAACACATATCAAACACCTTCATACTGCCATCTTTCACCTAGTGAATCCACTAAGTAAACTTCATAAAAGAAATATTGTCTCCTAGAAAAGGACACAAGAGATCCAAATCAGAGCACATCAAATCCACTAAGGCTCATCCCAACCCTGAAAAAGACATAGTAGTCTCTAAGAAAGAAAGGAAAATAAGAAAATCCACCTTAGCTTAGAGATATACCTCATCCCTCGAGGGTAATGCTACACCCAAAGAGTCCATTTGTCTTCATTATCACAAGTGGATTGAATTTTCTAGCCCTAAGAATCACAATTACAAATAACCTTAGACACATTCAACCCCTACCTCCACTTCATCATCTAGTCTAGCATCCACACTTGCATCTCCAATCAATATTTAGATCCCTATTTCTCAAACAATGGTTGTTGATAGGATGGATTCCATAATTGATGCCAGATATTCACCCTTGGTTTTTCCTATAGGATTACATGCACTCCCAGCCACATATTACATTAAATATTTACCAAGATATAATGGAGAAGGGGATGTCACTAATGAGGAACATTTGGTATCCTTCTACAACTTTGAAGACAACTTCAACATTGACTATGCAGATGTGTGGATGAGTTTGTTTGTATAAATCCCCAATGGGGAAGCTAGGAAATGGTTTCGGGATCTCCCTCCAACCTCCATTACAGATATTGATGCGCTAGATTAAGCCTTCATAAAGAAATGGGGAGATAAAATATATTATCTCTATTACATCATTGAGTTTTGGGCCCTTAAGAGAAAGAATGGTGAGTCTATTTCAGACTTGACCAAGAGATTCAATAAGATGTATAATAGAATCCTATATGAGATCAATCCAACTGAATCCTTTACCAAGATCACTTATGCCAATGCATTTGATTCATATTTATCCCTTATATTGAGGGAGAGAATATCCATTATCTTTTTTTCCATGCAAGAAGCAACCATTGACATTGAATCCAACATCTTGGCATCAGACAGGTTAAATACCAGATATGATAAAGACAAAAAGAAACAGAGAGGGGATTCCCCTGCCTCCTCTAACCCATCCACAGATGATCCTAAACTTGATGAAATGACCAAAAATTTGAATGATTTGACATATGAAATAGCTAAGATAAAATGGGAATCTAAACAACCAAACATAGCTTTTCAATGGGTTGGGAACAAAAATTTAAACCAAATTAGAAGGTTGAATGACTCCCATCAGATAATACAGAGGGAGAGGAGGAATGTTGATGATCAAAGAGTAGTACCTCCTTTCCAAAAATATCATATTGAGAATATGGATGTAGATGGTGATGCTATGGACGATGTTGTTGTACTTTTCAATGAAACAATTTTTTACAACAGTCACTTAACACAGCAAGATTATGAGGTAGCACAACTGTCAAATCAGTTTGATATTGAGATAGGGGAATAGGGAGTTATTTAAGGCCAGCCCCAAAATAAATATGACTTGATTCCTAGAATAGGTGCTCCCAAAGCCAAGACCTCCAATCATAACAGAAAAACAAAGGTTCCTCCCAAGCCAAATCCAAGCAAGGGTGCATTGGCTAAAGCTCACCAACCTCTTTCATTTAACCCTATTGTCCATGAAGTAAAGGAATATGATAGGCCAAAAGCATATTTCATCCTAGAGAATGAGTTGAGAAAGATCAATATCCATGTAACACTGTCAGAATTTTTGAAAAATGAGCCTTTCAAACAATCCATTATGAAGGTTCTGCATCCACCTACTTCTGTTGTAACTTCTAATGTAATTGGTCTGCAAGATGAGAACCCAACCATTACTATGGGACCACACATTGACGATGGCTCTGATGTTTCTCCACCTTTGTACATATCTTTAAATTTCCATGACAATATCCTACATAAATGTATCATGAACTCAGGTGCCTCACACAATTTCATGCCTAAGGTTGTTATGGAGGAACTAGGTCTGGAGATCACCAAGCCCTACCAAGACCTTTAATCCTTTAATTCCAAAAATTTTAAATGTTTGGGATTAATAAAAGATATGGTGGTTTCTTTGGCACAATTACCCATGAAGAGTGTAGTGATGGACATCGTTGTGGCTGACATTCCCCCCAAGTTTGGTATTCTTTTTTCCAGGACATGGGCAGAGAAGGTTGGAGGATAATTAAAAATGGACCTCACATAAGCCACCATCCATGTTTTTGGAGTAGAACACATGAGGCTATATAAGGAGGTCAGATTGGCCTATATCGTCAGCGACCATTAGAATCCAAGCAACCATCCAATTTATGTTGTTGAGGGTGATATCGGCTCATCTGTTTTTCATTTAAATGGTGATAAACTAGAAATTAAAGTCAACAAATGCAGAAATAAATCTTTGACAGATTAGTGGAACAAAGGGTGGAAGATGTATTTTGATGGATCTTCATCAAAAGAAGGTTTTGGGGCTGGTATATTCCTCATTTCCCCTGCTCTCTTATAAGCTCTAATTCAAGACTACTAACAATATAGTTGAGTATGAAGCTCTGGTGCTTGGATTGAGGGATGCCAAAGACATGGTCATTGAAAGCTTGGATGTCTTTGGTGATTTTGATTTAATCATCAATCAAGTCAAAAACATCTATCAAGCTAAGAAACAAAGTCTCAAACAATGCAGGAACGAGGTGTGGGACTAGGTTGACAACTTGTTTTTGGAATTTAACATCTCCTTCATTCCCAGAGAGGCAAATCAGAAGGAATATTCTTTGACCTTGTGTGCCAGTACCTTCAGACCTTCCATTGGTACAAATATCAAGTATCAGGTGGAAATTAGACATAGGAAATCCATACCAGACAACATAAAGCATTGGAAAGTCTTTAGCGATGATTTGGAGCTACAAAGTTTTCTACAGACCATTGAATAATTCTCCAGTATCTCAATAGATCAAAAGGGTGAAGATGATGAATCTTCTTATCAAAAAACATCTCATCTGTTGAACAAAGTGGTTGGCCACAACATTGTCGAACTTAAAATAAAACACATCCCTAGGGGTATAGTGCCACTGGAAAGGCTATTTGACAGTCATGATGTCTCTAGAGGAGCTTCCATAAAAAATCAAGAAGAGGAAGTGATGGATTGCAACATTGGGACTGCTGAAAATCCCAAAATAGTCAAATTGTCCAAGGAACTACCTCTAGAAGAAAAACACAGGTGTGTCAACCTCATGAAAAATTTTGCTGATATTTTGGATTGTGGTAATTGCGGGCGACCCTTTTCATTGGGATTATAAATAGGAGCTAGGCCCTCGAAAATATACTCATTTTGAATGTAATATTTACACACATAGATATGTGAGTCAGCAACAAGCCCCTTAACATAGATCGATGACATAGATTAAACAAGGTTCTAGATCAAAGACTATCATGCATGTCACATATAAGATGTTGGTAAATGGAGGAGTGCTACATAGTTGAAGTCCCAGTGGTACTTAAATAATATGGTCCTGCAATTAAGTGCCAAATCAATGCATGAGAACTTTGTTGCAACTTATAACATGTCTGACGTATGTCATACCGGATCACATGAAATGAGTTATGGAAAAAGAGGTGAAGTCACAGGGGTTTGATAGCTCAATAATTGGGTGAACATAGAAACAAATCTGATAGTTATGATGTATCCAGGGGTGATCACATGACTACTTTATATTGTAGTTTTAATGTGGACAGAATCATATCTATGGTCAATATTTAATCAGGGACAACATATGATGGATCATGTGCTTCTAGAACGTAGTGTATGTTTTAGTGATATTAAATAAATGGACATGATCTCTCTGAGATCTATATCTGATGCCTACTTATTCATTAAAATGACATGGATTGTTTCGGTACCTTGGTGGTCCCAATGAACGTAAATAAATTGTCCATATCTAACCTAGATTCAATCCAACTTCTACTAATCCAGGATGATGAGTTATGTGCATGAGATCAATGACTATGATCTAATGCAGATAGGTAAATTGATTGCAGGTTGCCAAAGGAGATCCCCAAAAATTTGAGCACATGGGTTTAAATGGATGAAATGAATCAAATTGTTTATTTATATAGGGTACTCATGTTGGGATTCACGTGTTGTTGAGTTTTATGGTATTCATGTATCTTAGTGGATCAATTACTATATTTTATTGTTGGATTTTGATATGTTTAAGTAAAAATAGTGAGTGTTTTTTGTTGAAATTTTTCTTTTTATTATGAGCATTCAATAATTTCAATGATAGATATGTTCAATGGTAAATATATAGTTGTAATTAGATATGTTAATGGTAAATATAAAAGTATAATTAGATCTTATTATCACAATTTAATTTAATTATTATTATTATTCAGGAGATATTCATACTTTGCATTCAAGAATCCCTGAAATTTCAGAGCCTCGAACTTCCACATCACTCCGAGAGATTGTCACTCCAAAAGATTTCAATCCAAAACAAGCGCAAATCTCCGAAGTTCCTAAGTGTCGAATAACCAGAGCCCCTTTCTCATAAGTTATTCTTTAGTTGACATTTCATATGCCACCTTTCGATTGATTCCAGATGACACATGGCACTCATTTCAGGAATTTTGGCTACATCATCCATGCTATTTTAGGTGACACATGTCACTCTATTTTTATGACATGTCATCGATTGTGATGACATTTTGCCACGTCACTCTGAGAGATTATCACTCCAAGAGATTTCAATCCAAAGAAAATGCAGTTCCTTGGAGCTCCGGAGCTTCGAAGTGCTGAGTTGTTGAAGTGTCGAAGCCCGAAAATTCCACATCACTCCGAGAGATCGGTCATTCGGGAGATATTCATACTCTATAGTCAAAATATCCCAAATTCCAATGTGTCAATTACATGTGGCATTCATTTTTAGATGACACATGGAATTCATCTATCAACGATGCATGGCACTCATTTCAAGAATTTTGGTTATGTCATCTTTTTTGTTTTAGGTGACATGTTTCATTCTTTTTTTATGGCATGTCAGTAACTATGAAATCATGTGGCCACATCACTCTGGGAGATTTTCCTTTAGGAGATTCTCAAACTCTATAGTCAAAATCTCTCGACCGTCGAAGAAATGGAGTCATGAAGTCCCAAAATATTTAATGATAAAGATAATAACGAGTTAATTAAAAATATATATATAGTTAATGACTTTGCGAGTTCGATCATTCGGGAGATATGTATACTCTACACTCAAAATATCCTAAACGCCAAATTTCTGAACTGGCTTATCCTCATTAATTGCATATTTTAAAGTTTCCAAACGGAACCAAATGAAGGGAACATTGAGAAATTATACAACATCACATTGCTCGTCTAGCAGCAGCTCGATGATAGTCGATAAGTACAGAATTGAAGCTTTAGATCCATACCCTGCAACACCACAAGCAGGAATTGGAGAAACTATACTCCATACTATAGAAGGAATATCGAAGACTCCATAAAAATCACCAGAAGACTTGCTTCTTCCCCCAGAAGATAAGATGAAGAAGAACACTGCCAACACATCTAGTTATCTCCCAGTGCCCTCCAACAACATGCATGGATACCAACACTCGATACAGAAATTAGTTCTATTAGTCCTATTTAGTTCATTCAAAGACTCAGTTCTATTCAACATATGCATCAGTTTTGTTTATGATTAACAATAGTTATAGTTATTTAAGTTCAAGACTCTTTTAGATTAAGGCATCATGAGTGGTCATTTGTGTGTGATATGAACCACTTATTTTTTATTAAGTCAAGCTAGAAGTATACCTTAATATACTCCAACAATGTTTTTATCTAAGTTAATAATTTGTTTTACAACTAGTAGTGTAGAGTTAAGCCTCAGTCCCAGATGGAAGAGAGCCTCTGTAACTTTGATAAATATGCAGTTTTTGTATGTTTTGAGGATTCGTGTTTTGGGAAAAGAAGATCAATAAATCAATATGTTTGAACTTGTTTTATGCATGGATTAAATCTCTCCACCTAGTGAATATACTCTTGATGACATTTTTTTTGTCCAAATATTCATGTGTTTTTTATCTTATCTTGAATGTAGTTTTTTATCGGTGCAAAGTACATTTCATTTCCTTCAACTATTGTATAACTTATCTATACTAATATGAAACCTGTAAAACAACTAATTCTTTGGTGAATATTTCTTTTTATTGCAACCTCTGGGAGAAATTGTTTTTTTGATACATGATTAATGTCTTGAAATGATATTTTAAGTATTAAAATTTTGCAATAGATTATTCATTTTTCCAACCCAACCATGCTCTTTTCTTGGTAAAACCAACCCTCTAACTGACCAACAAAATCAGAAAACCAATCATTCTAAACTTGAGGTGTCCTAGATTTTCCCTTTAGCAGTTAGGTGCATACTTTAGGATCAACATCTTATGGTGCCATTGCTGGGGAACAAAGTAATGAAATGTCTTTCCCTGGGAGAACAAAAACAATCAAATATGACCTTTTATGGT
This sequence comes from Picea glauca, assembly GCA_000966675.3. NCBI lineage: Eukaryota > Viridiplantae > Streptophyta > Pinopsida > Pinales > Pinaceae > Picea > Picea glauca. The sequence continues at coordinate 384,236 of JZKD02S2141442.1, forward strand.
GAACATAGATCAAACACCTTCATACTGCCATCTTTCACCTAGTGAATCCACTAAGTAAACTTCATAAAAGAAATATTGTCTCCTAGAAAAGGACATAAGAGATCCAAATCAGAGCACATCAAATCCACTAAGGCTCATCCCAACCCTGAAAAAGACATAGTAGTCTCTCAGAAAGAAAGGAAAATAAGAAAATCCACATTAGCTCAGAGATATACCTCATCCCTCGAGGGTAATGCTACACCCAAAGAGTCCATTTGTCTTCATTATCACAAGCGGATTGAATTTTCTAGCCCTGAGAATCACAATTCCAAGGAACCTTAGACACATTCAACCCCTACCTCCACTTCATCATCTAGTCTAGTATCCACACTTTCATCTCCAATCAATATTTAGATCCCTATTTCTCAAACAATGGTTGTTGATAGGATGGATTCCATAATTGATGCCAGATATTCACCCTTGGTTTTTCCTATAGGATTACATGCACTCCCAGCCACATATTACATAAAATATTTACCAAGATATAATGGGGAAGGGGATGTCACTAATGAGGAACATTTGGTATCCTTCTACAACTTTGCAAACAACTTCAACATTGACTATGCAGATGTGTGGATGAGGTTGTTTGTGTAAATCCTCAATGGGGAAGCTAGGAAATGGTTTCCGGATCTCCCTCCAGCCTCCATTACAGATATTGATGCGCTAGATTAAGCCTTCATAAAGAAATGGGGAGATAAAAGATATTATCTCTATTACATCATTGAGTTTTGGGCCCTTAAGAGAAAGAATGGTGAGTCTATTTCAGACTTGACCAAGAGATTCAATAAGATGTATAGTAGAATCCTATATGAGATCAATCCAACTGAAGCCTTTACCAAGATCACTTATGCCAATGCATTTGATGCATATTTATCCCTTATATTGAGGGAGAGAATATCCATTATCTTGTTTTCCATGCAAGAAGCAACCATTGACATTGAATCCAACATCTTGGCATTAGACAGGTTAAAGACCAAATCTGATAAAGACAAAAAGAAACAGAGAGAGGATTCCCCTGCCTCCTCTAACCCATCCACATATGATCCTAAACTTGATGAAATGACCAAAAATTTGAATGATTTGACATATGAAATAGCTAAGATAAAATGGGAATCTAAACAACCAAACATAGCTTTTCAATGGGTTGGGAACAGAAATTTAAACCAAATTAGAAGGTTGAATGACTCCCATCAGATAATACAAAGGGAGAGGAGGAATGTTGATGATCAAAGATTAGTACCTCCTTTCCAAAAATATAATATTGAGAATATGGATGTAGATGGTGATGCTATGGACGATGTTGTTGTACTTTTCAATGAAACAGATTTTTACAACAGTCACTTAACACAACAAGATTATGAGGTAGCACAACTGTCAAATCAGTTTGATATTGAGATAGGGGAAGAGGGAGTTATTTAAGGCCAGCCCCAAAATAAATATGACTTGATTCCTAGAATAGGTGCTCCCAAAGCCACGACCTCCAATCATAATAAAAAAACAAAGGTTCCTCCCAAGCCAAATCCAAGCAAGGGTGCATTGGCTAAAGCTCACCAACCTCTTCCATTTAAACCTATTGTCCATGAAGTAAAGGAAGCTGATAGGCCACAAGCATATTTCATCCTAGAGAATGAGTTGAGAAAGATCAATATCCATGCAACACTGTCAGAATTTTTGAAAAATGAGCCTTTCAAACAATCCATTATGAAGGTTCTGCATCCACCTACTTCTATTGTAACTTCTAATGTAATTGGTCTGCAAGATGAAAACCCAACCATTACTATGGGACCACACATTGACGATGGCTCTGATGTTTCTCCACCTTTGTACATATATTTAAATTTCCATGACAATATCCTACATAAATGTATCATGAACTCAGGTGCCTCACACAATGTCATGCCTAAGGTTGTTATGGAGGAACTAGGTCTGGAGATCACCAAGCCCTACCAAGACCTTTAATCCTTTAATTCCAAAAATTTTAAATGTTTGGGATTAATAAAATATATGGTGGTTTCTTTGGAACAATTACCCATGAAGAGTGTAGTGATGGACATTGTTGTGGCTGACATTCCCCCCAAGTTTGGTATTCTTTTTTCCAGGACATGGGCAAAGAAGGTTGGAGGATAATTAAAAATGGACCTCACATAAGCCACCATCCATGTTTTTGGGGTAGAACACATGAGGCTATATAAGGAGGTCACATTGGCCTATATCGTCAGCGACCATTAGAATCCAAGCAACCATCCAATTTATGTTGTTGAGGATGATATCGGCTCATATGTTTTTCATTTAAATGGTGATAAACTAAAAATTAAAGTCAACAAATGCAAAAATCAATCTTTGATAGATTAGTGGAACAAAGTGTGGAAGATGTATTTTGATGGATCTTCATCAAAAGAAGGTTTTGGGGCTGGTATATTGGTCATTTCCCCTTCTCTCTTATAAGCTCTAATTCGAGACTACTAACAATATAGTTGAGTATGAAGTTCTGGTGCTTGGATTGAGGGATGCCAAAGACATGGTCGTTGAAAGCTTGGATGTCTTTGGTGATTTTGATTTAATCATCAATCAAGTCAAAAACATCTATCAAGCTAAGAAACAGAGTCTCAAACAATGTAGGAACGAGGTGTGGGACTAGGTTGACAACTTGTTTTTTGAATTTAACATCTCCTTCATTCCCAGAGAGGCAAATCAGAAGGAATATTCTTTGATCTTGTCTGCCAGTACCTTCAGACCTCCCATTGGTCCAAATATCAAGTATCAGGTAGAAATTAGACATAGGAAATCCATACCAAACAACATAAAGCACTGGAAAGTCTTTAGTGATGATTTGGAGATGCAAAGTTTTCTACAGACCATTGAAGAATTCTCCAGTATCTCAATAGATCAAGAGGGTGAAGATGATGAATCTTCTTATCAACAAACATCTCATCTGTTGAACAAAGTGGTTGGCCACAATATTGTGGAACTTAAAATAAAACACATCCCTAGGTGTCTAGTGCCACTGGAAAGGCTATTTGACAGTCATGATGTCTCTAGAGGAGCTTCCATAAAAAATCAAGAAGAGGAAGTGATGGATTGCAACATTGGGACTACTGAAAATCCCAAAATAGTCAAATTTTCCAAGGCACTACCTCTAGAAAAAAAACACAGGTGTGTCAACCTCATGAAAAATTTTGCTGATATTTTTGCTTGTTCATATGAATATTTGAAGACATTTGAAGCTAACATCATCCATCACAAGATCCCTCTCAAGGTTGGTTCTAAGCCATTTAGATAGAAGATCAGGAAATTTAATCCCATGTTGATGTCCATAATTGAAAAAGAGCTGAAAAGAATGTTTTATGCCATGATTATTGTTCTCTTGAGGTACTCATATTGGGTGGCCAACTTGGTACCTGTGAGGAAAAGTAGTGGGGAAATACGATTGTGTGTTGATTTCCAAAATATCAGCAAGTGTTCTCTAAAAGATATCTATCCTCTGCCCAATATGGACCATATTTTGCAAAGGGTAGTAGGTTCTCACAAGATTTCCTTGTTGGATGGGTACTCTGGTTATAAACAGGTAGCAGTATGTGAAGAAGACAAATAAAATACAACATTCATCACACCATGGGGGGAATTCATGTACAACAAGATTCCCTTTGGGATGATGAATGTAGAGCACACCTTTTAGAGGGATATGGATGTAGCCTTCGTGGGGGAGAAAGATAAACTTATGTTTATATATTTGTATGACATCACCATTTTCTCCAAATAAGATGATGAGCATTTACAACACATCAAGCAGATTTTCTGAAAATGAAGAAGGTATGGGATTTATTTGAATCCCAGGAAGTCCCACTTTGTTATTCCAGAAGGTAAAATCCTAGGTCACTCCATATCAGCAGAATGTATAAAAATAGATCGTAAGAGAATTGAGGCAATTTAGGAAATTGCAATTCCCAGAAACAAGAAGTCTATTCAGTCTTTCATAGGAAGAATATTTTTTTTAAGGTGCTTTGTGCCAAAATTTTCTGAAATCATAAGGCCTATCACCAATATGTTGAAGAAAGATGTTGTTATCAAGTAGTCAAAGGAGGAAAAATCAGCATTCCAAAAGATCAAGCAAGCTTTCGTTGAAGCCCCTATATTAGTCAGCCCTGACTATGCCAAAGAATTCTTTATCTTCTCTTTCGCTTCCAAGGAAACCATTGTTATTGTGATAATAGAAAGGAATGAAGAAGGAAATGAAAAACCCATAGCCTTTTTCATCAAATCCCTCCAAGATGCTAATTTGAAGCATGATATATTAGAAAACTAGGCCTATGTGTTGGTCAAAGTTTTGAAATACTTCAGGGTGTATGTGTTACAATCTATCATAAGATCCTTGTTCCTAGCAATAGTATCAAAGATATTCCAGTCCAGCCAGATAGTGAAGGGAAAAGAGGGAAATGGATTGTCAAATTGTTGGAATATGACCTTCACATAAATCCCACCAAGCTTATTAAGGGGCAATGACTTTCCAAATTATTATCATAATCAAACTGTAAGGTACTAGAATTGCATCAGACCTTCACCCAACCCGATGTTCTTGTTGGAAGTGGGCCAAAGCAAAAGGAAAGGATATTTTGGGAAGAAAGGCATGCATGAGGAAAGAAACAACTAGAAGGAGGAGGAGCACATGCGCATGCACAGAAGACCTAACGATGTTGGGGTTAGGGTTTTTGTAATATATTGTAATGGATGATGAGCCAGAAATGTATATATATATATATATACCTATGATGTCTAGAAGAGAGGAGCAAAGACAGATAGAGCATCGAAGATAGAGAGAGAGATATGAGGGGTTTTGAGGAAGAGTCTTATTTTGATAACTGGTTATAATTATTTTGTCATACGACCCCATTTTTGTAAGTTATTGATCCGTAGAAGGTCGAGAGGGTGGATATTGAGGGTTAGATCATAAGTTGAGGAGCCTGGTGTGATCTAGTCTGCCTCATAATAGATCTCGACCCAACTGAGGATGAGTTGTAAATCACATGGCACTGTATTTTTGGAACTTCCATAATAGAAGAGATCGAGAGCCAGATCTTTGGGAACATATCCCAAGGGGGGTGAACCACAGTAAAACCCGTGTTATGTGATTGAATGCTTGTGTCTATGTTATTGTTTATGAGTAGATGTTAGCATGACGAATGAATTAGTTGATTATATTACATGCATAATCGGGAATGACAGTATATTGATTTAATAATTTAAATAGAACTCTCATCACATACTTCATAGATCTCCACTCAATCCTGGATTGCAAACACCTGAGTATTGCAGTCACCCGTTAAGACTATCTCGGGTGAGACTCCATAGTGCACTATGTGCGTTGTGTTGCCTTCTGGTTTAGCAAGAGGGCCGATAGTTTTAGAGCCTTTGTTGGACCCCTATTAGAATTGAACCTGGGTCAATCATGCTAAAGATAGATAGAGGAAGTTAAACCAAAAAATGGTTATGTTGTTGGTTGGAACAATATAGGATTGAGTAGATGGGATCTATTAAAAGGGGGTAAGATCTGTAAAAGGCAGGTCAAAAGAATACCAAATCGAATGACAAGAAGGTGAGAAGAATGCATCGCTAGAAGGGGATGTGGAGACCATTTAATCCCACAAAATCAGGGATCGAAATACGGTTGAAGACAAAGGATATGGATTTTTCACAGAAATATAACAGAAACCCTAGAATAACACCGCGCAAATACATTCAGAAGTACATGTTTAATAATCTGCATGAAGTATTTTTTTGTTATTTTACACACTTATTGAAGGATTGGATATTGAGGTTGAAGGATAACCACACAAAAAACTGGATCCGACCGTTAGAGAAGACTCCAGTTCAGATTGAGTAGTTACAGCAGGTGAATAACAAATTCACCCGCGCAGTAGATTTTTGGCTTGACAGTATTGTAGCAGGATTTATAACATAAATTGAAATAGATACAGCGAAGTCGTATAGCATAGAGGAGAAATATTTTCTATGAGAACCTCTGATCCAAGTGGATATCGATGGCCACCCACCTTTTCCAACTGGCTCAAAACAATGTTCTGGCAATTTTGGCAATTTACTATTTTTAGCAATTTTTAACTTTTGGGGCCATTTTGAGGGCCTAAATGAAGGTTTATCGAGATTGATGTTCTCAATGATATCCAAATGCATGATTTATCCACCAAAATGAATCTTCTCGATGATACCTTTCCAACGGGCTATCATATGCCTAAAACGGAGATTGTATGCAAAAGTTACAACCCCGAGAAGTTGATGTACTAACTTACCCAAACAGGGCCCACATGACTTTTGGTGCTTCATATCCTAGGGTTAGAATTTTGGAAGTCTAGGGTTTTTGGAATTCCTTTTTATTTTACAAAGGCCTTCAAAGCCTCATTGTAATCATCTTCTTGCGAATGTGAGTAGCTGTCACATCTCTTCTCAGAGATAAGCTACCTCCATACTAGCAAGTCTTTCACTCTGTATTTTTACAGTCTTTGTACATTTATTTCATTAAAATAAATTGTGTATTACTATATATCGGTGTTTATGGTTGCATCTATGATACATTTATATTATATTATTGAATATTTGCGATATTTCTATGCATTTATTTATTATATCTCCGCTCTCATTTCATGCCGAAAATAATCTGGATCAACCTCGAGGAAGGTATATTCAATCATTGTATACTTATGTAAAGATATTTCTATATAAAAAAGGTGTAATGAAAATGGATTTAGACAACTAAACTTCCCTGCATGCATGGTGCAAGGTGGGGAGCACTGACAGAAAGAGGATAAATGGAAGGAGAAGTGGATAAAGTCAAGAAGGAGGAAACCTTGGACCCAATCATGATGGAAAATGACCAGATCAATCGGATCATGGTGATAGCTGGAAAGACGCGTAGTGGATTACCCTACCAATATAAGGTGAACACCAAGAAAAGAGTCGTATCCATGAGGGAAGGCTTCACAAGTGATGAAGAGCAGGTAGAGGATCTCCGGGTTCTGGATCAGATTGAGGAAATCCTGCATGCAACATATGAGAGGAAGACAAGAGGTCCAAGAGTGGGAACCGAAGGCAACAATCCTATCCATATTAATGTCAGTGTGGAACCCATAAACCCATGTACGACTAACACACCAAAAATCACAACACTATTTAGAAACCAAATTTTGGGAGAAGAAAGAGAGAAGGAAGTACATCTACACAAGGAACAACAACTAGGGGAGCCAGTTCAGGAAGAATTAGTCAAGTATCTACACGGCACGGAGGTAGTAGTTCAACATTTAGAATGGAAGGACACGATCCCACCATCAGGTTACCAGAATTCAAAGGAAAAGCATCGAAGGACATAGAAAAATACATGTTTATCTGTGAGAATATATGGGATTCAAAACAAATCACAGACGAGAACACTGAACTTGCACAACTAGCAATTATACTCAAGGATCGTGCACTAGATTGGTATATGATTTTAGCGACAAACAATCCACCAGGGACAACTAAAACAATTGTGGAAATCAAGAAATTGTTGATAAACGAATTTCAGAAGCCAAGTTCAGAGGATCAGTACATGAAAGAGATTATAGAAATTAGACAGAAACCAGGAGATTTTGTATGGGAGATTGACCATAGATTCAAGCAACTAAAAGGAAATTTGAAATATCTCATGATAGATATACAACACATGCACCTGTTTTTCAATTCACTATTACCACACTTAAAGTATCCACTGTGACAATAGAAGTTTCAGACATAGGCAGACACTCTGCAGGAAGCCTTGCAATTGGAAGAAAAACAATATCAAAAGATGGATCCAGCCATCAAAGAGTTGAAGGATGATTTGAAGAACTTAATGTTCCAACTAAAACAAAACAAAAGGACAAATGAGAAGTCATTTGGTGTAACACATGCAGGATGGAAAGACACCATAAGAACGAATGCCCAAGATTCATGTAGTATATGGCAGCAGTGGTTCCAAATCCATTACCAACAAGAGGACTATGGTGTGAAATGTAGAAATATGTAAGAAACAAAGCCACAATCCATATCACTGCCCAATGATGCAGAAATACCAGACACTTCCCAAGAGTTCATTATGAAACTTTTGCAAGTCAGTAGACCATGATGACAAATATTGTATAACTATGGACTTAATGAGAGAGATAACATCATATGCATATAGGGTGCAAGAAGAAATGATGATCGAGCAAGCCACACCTCAGTTTAACCAAGTACTAACCCCATACAACACTACGCAGTAGCACTATAATACTTCACAACAACCATACAATACCATGCAGCCAAATTACAACACATCGTAGCCTTAGTACAATACCATGCAGTACAATCAGGTGTCGCAGTATAATGCATCACGAGGGGATCGAGCTAGATACAGAGGTAGAGGAAAAGTAAGAGGAGGCTTTGGAAGAGGTATAGGACTAGTAGTATGTGACAACTATCAACAACTAGGACACTATGAAAAATAATGTCCACTTCCACCAACGACTTGTATGTATTGTCGCATATCAGATCATGATACAGAATAATGTCCTACGTTACTAGGGAAGATCCAGGAAAAGAGGAATCGGGACAATTAGAATGTTCAAGGGATTTCATCAAAAGCGAGGGACGACAGAAGAAATATCAACATAGTTACACGTGGAGGAGATAAAATAGGAAATGACGCAATCCAACAAGAGCCAATACGGCATCAGTGGGTGAAGAAGAATTTCGAATGAAGGAAGCAGTTTGATGTGCAACACAAGAAGGAAACACTTAAGAAAGCCAGACAAGAATTTATGAAGTAAGACACTGCGTATGAGATGCCTTCATCCATGGATGATTTTAGGGGATAAATTTCGCTCATGGGATAAGTTTCCATGGTTTTTCCAATAATGAGATTTTCTATTTTAAAAATCATTCACCCAAAATTCTGTAAGATAAAATCATTTTACCTTAAAAATCACCAAAATTTTATAAAAACTATACAAATTAATTAGAAATTTGAATATTTTTACGAAAATATCACCAAACATTTATAGTTGACATATGAAGGATTAGTAATATTCGCCAAGGTTTTGACATTTTAAAATAAATTTCCATCCTTATAATGATCCCTGCCTCCATCGATGGATCATACCAAAGAAATGCAGCCCCTGGGACAAGTAAGTACAATCAAAGGATTTTTGCAATCATGTGTAAAAATATTAAATGATCCATCCTATGTCAAAATATTGAAAAATATATTAGAAATATGCAGCATAGAGACAAAAGGAAAATTAGAACAAAAAACAGTCAATCACCTACATACAAGGCGAAGAACAAGTAGGAATTTCAGGCTAAATGCCAACATCGGAGATTTTAACATGAGAGATATCATACTGGATCTAGGATCTGAAGTCAATGTATTACCCAAGAAAACAAGGTATGGGAGAACCCACACTAGGCTACTCACCCGTTCAGTTGAAACTGTAAAATCAACACAGAGTTCTCCCAATTGGCAGGCTGAAAGGAGTGACAGTAGATCTAGATGGAGTGCACACTAAAGTAGACTTCAAAGTGATTGAAATAGTGGATGGAACAAAACCATATCCAACATTACTCGGCTTGGATTGGGCATTTCATAAACAGGACATAATCAATTTAAAGACATGGAAGATGACATTTGAGTCAGGATAATACAGGGTCATTGTGCCATTAGACCCATCAGAAGGGGAGAGGTTTGTAGAGCCTACTTTCTTGGACTTGGAGGAAATCAACCAATTGTACAGGACAACTGCATCCAATGAGGATTACGTAAACCCAATTGCATATGGGATACTCAGTTGGCGGAGCATTACTTCATGTGTGACAGTCTCAGATACAGGTTTAGAGAACTGGAAACAAAGGCTACACGAAGTGTTCACAAGAAGATGTGCAAGAATAGACCGCACAGTAATATGGGTAGGTACAAAAATAAGGGAGCCACCCAATTTCCATGGGGTAAATGATCTGGAAGAATTCTTGACATAGTACGAAGATGAAGTATTAGAAAATCAGAGACTCTTAGAACTCAATACTACACTCAAGGCCACACCTGCAATATGGTGGGGCGCACACAAGGAAAAAATCAAGGATTTCTACCAATGTAAGTGGTTACTGCGCATAAGGTTTGACACAGAAAATATACGCAACCAACAACAGAATTATGATGGATAGAGGGCACCAACATAACACTTGGAAAAATGTAGAGAGTTGTGGAAAATGACACCTCCAAAGGAATGGCCTCACCATTTCATACACACATTATAGGGAATACCAGAAAACTGGTATACAGACCAAGAACTGTGCAGAGGAACTACAAGTTGGTCAGTGTTGTAGCAAAACTTTGAAATCACTTTCTCATTCGAGCATGAGAAACCCAACATAGATGCAACACTTAAACAAATAAGAGGGGTGATATTCATTAAGGAACCAGAAGTCAAACTCATAATACAGGAACAACAGTGGAATAGATAGACAATAAAACAACTGATGTCATGCTACCATGTGCAGGAAGAAATACCAGATGAAGACGATACGTGCAATATTGATCAGGGAATCAAAATTTTGCTCAATTTTCAAAGTGCTCGGAATGCGACGAAAATAGTGCCATTGCGTCTGTCTCGTCTTCCTGATTCCGGCGGTATATTTACTTTGTCAAATGGACTCTGTATGGAGAAGATATCGTGATCTGTCTGCCAAAAAAAACAGGCAAAAAAAAATGATGTTGACTGTACCAATCCGTACGGTGTGACGTGGCAGGACCGTACGACCGTACAGTGGTGATGTGGCAGACATTGGTTGATTGACAGTTGGTGAATGGTGTGAGGACACGTGGCCCAATCTGCGGGTGCCACGTGTCACTCGGTTATTGGCTGGTTGGTTTTATGTAAAATGTATTGGAGGCCGCGGGGTTTGACCCCCGGACCTCCCCCCACAGCATAGCGCCTTCGCACGACCGCCCGACCATTGGGCCACAGGTTGTTGCTTGTTTTATATATGCATTTTAATATATTTAAAATCACATATTGTAACCATTGGCGGGGGGGTCGGACCGGGGCTTAGCCCCGGCCCGTGGTCGTTTTGACATGTAATATGATCGTGTTATATATATATAGCCACCCCATTGTGTATGCGCGGGAATGAAACTTAGCTCATGGATTTTGTATGCGCCACATGACCTTTGGCTCTGTGGAAAGGAGCGCGGGTTTAACACAATGGTTATGTAACGATTAAACAACTTTTGCCCAGTATACGGTCATATGCTCTCATATGCCCAGGTGCCGAGGTGGTTAGGGGCTGATGCACCCTTAACCATTCTACGGTTTGCACTGTTGGCGCGTTTGCACCCGATGCTGGGTTTTCACGCTTTAAAATGCGTGTGAGCTAGGTTCATTCAAGGAGGGTGTGTTTTGTAGATGCTGAGACAACAAGCTTGAAGAGGGAGACTTCCAGGAGGCCTAACTTCTTCATTTTTCGACCGATTGAGGTGCCGAAAGAGCCCAGACAGGGGTTTTGGGACGCTGGGAAGCCATTGG
>JZKD02S2141442.1:406740-437282 GCA_000966675.3 Picea glauca
CTTTTTCCCTTTGAAGATTCACCCAAAACTGGTCTCTTTCGTTCCAGGTAATCCTCATACAAAACTTTCACCATCTCCGACATAGCAAGGAATGTTTTCCGGAACTCTTTCTCATTCTAAGAAATCCCTTCTTCCGATGCCATCTTCTCGCTGTGAGAAGCTCTCTTTCTCAATCCAATTAATGGATTTTCTGCAACAAGCTCGTCTTCACCATGCTGTATATTTTCCATGGTTAACATGCAAAACTCAAATCCAAACGTCAACTAGCTCTGATACCACTTGATCCGTTGGATCTTTTAATGACCATGGTTGAGTTTTAATTTTGCATGCGTTAATTAACCATTTGAGAAACTTAGTGAAAGAATGAGGAAAGAAGAGGAATCATGAAAAAAATATACACATATGCACATCTGAAATGAAATAATAGACAGCAAACCATAACACGCAGATTGATAACGGAGTTCGTCACAACTTTGCCTACGTCTTCGGGCCTTTGTCTCTATGGGGGAGGCTTCTTTATTTATGTTCAAAAGATCAAAAGTACATGGCTGCAGTGCCAATTGGATACAAGACTAATATGGTCATGTTCTTCTAGATCTCTGGAACCCTGCAAAGAAAACGGCACGCAAAACAGACGTCTGGAGCTCCCAGAAATGGCCCGACGGCGTCTTCTCCTCAATATCTTCCCTGCATAAAAATGGCTTTGGCTTGGATTCTCTTTAGCATAACTCTTCTTTGACTATACTTGACTATCCTCCATGGCCTCAATCAGGCCTAGTTTATATAGATCTGAAGTTGGTTGTTCATCTCCAACTTCCTCCCAAAATTTGGGCTCCAAAAACGCCCAATATCTCCCCAAAATGGAGAAAATCAATTAATATCAGGCATATAATCTTTTAAAAATCCAAACTTAACAAAAAAAATCCACTTTGGTTTAATTTTGGGCGCAGCTCCCAAAAGTGTGTGCCCCTAGTCATATGGAGGAGCAACCATGTGGTCATGCACTCCATTGGCTCTGCATTGGCCCCCTATCGTTGGCTCCTGGTCATGGGATCCACATGTGATCTCGGGCTAACAACTAACCCATATTCCCGCCCTGTGTGGTAAAGGTCCCGAGTCACATGGGACCTCCTGGGAACCAAGGGCTGGACCCTTATCTACATACACCCCCCCGTGCTTTATCTCTGTGGTCGTGTGTATAATACGTTGAACCGTGGGCTGGGGCTAAGCCCCGACCCTTTTCCCCGTCGACGAAACCATAATTTAAACTTAAATAAATTTTCCATTGTATGGTTTATAAGCACCACCCATGGGGAGGGCGGTTAGCCAGACCCTTCTAGTCCACAACCCAGAGGGGAGGTCGCGGGTTCGACCCTCGGAAAAACCATAATTTTACATATAACCACAATAGCCAACCATAGGGTGCCACGTGGCAACCCATGACTAGGCCACGTGGCACACCAACAACCAACCAAAATATGCCAAGTGTCAATTGCTGGATGCCCCACATGTCTACCACGCGTCAAATTTTGTACACCACATCACCTTCCCAGTTAGTTGTTGATGTCATCCTGTTCCATGTGTCACCCTTATAGTGGTGACACGTGTCACCCCTGGATTGGTCCAGCTGTCTTCTCATACCTGTGCTCTGTCACCTGCCATGTGTCACCTCCAGGAGATGCCGCATTTCATCTTCAGGAGCTACCATGTCAGCCTGTACGGTAGTACGACCTGTACAGTCAGCATGCCATGTGGCACTGTACAGACTATATAGTCATCCTCTTTTTTTGCTTGTTTACCTTTTCATACAAAACGTGATATCTTGCGCATACGGATCCCGTTTGATGAAGTAAATATATGGTCGGAATCAGGAAGATGAGACAGACGTAATGGTGCTGGTTTCATCGGATTCCGAGCACTTTCATTTTTGATCATTTTTTTTTAAGCCCTGTCAGGCTTCTAGATCTGATTCTGGATCACAAAGGCCTGCTTGATCTTCTACTGATCATCGTGAGCTCTATCCATTACCTACTCTCTAGTCTGCTACACTTCCACCAGTTGATGAATTCTTCTGACCATATTTCCTGGCTCTCCTTCATAATCTTGAAAGAATTTTGCTACAGGTAGAGCCAATTGAGTGGGAAATATAGCTTCTGTCCCATAAACAAGTTGAAAAGGGGAGGTTCCCAAGGACCTCTTTGTTGTCACTCGATCAACCCATAGAGTGAATTTTATCTTTGAATCCCATGCTTTATTATTGTCTTCCAACAAGCTTTTAATGAGCTTGATTAGACTTTTATTAGAAGACTTTGCTATTCCATCGCCTTGAGGATAATAGGGAGTGGAGTGAATAAGTGAAATCCTAAACTGCTCACAGAACCTGACTAGGGGCTGACAATTCTACTGGGACAGCCAAACCTTGTTATAATATCTTCAGGAAAACCAATGATCACCTTGTGCGAAGCACTCCTGGTGGGGATAGATTCTGTCCATTTGGTCACATAATTTGTTGCAATTAGGATCCACCTTTGTTGACCACTTGAAGGAGGATGAATCTCTCCTATGAATTCCAACCTCGATTGTTGAAAAGATCCTGAAGCTACTACAGGCTTTAGTGGCAGAGATTTGAGTTGATGCTTTCCTGAATTTTTTTTACATTTGATGCAGGCTCTAACTTCTCTCCAGACATCGGTGAATAAAGTGGGCAAGTAGTAACTAGCCCTGAGAATTTTTTGGGATGAGGTATTCCAAAAATGGTGTCCCTCACATAGGCTTCTATGAAAATCAAATATAATCCTTTGGGCCTCTTGTGTGTTCAGACATCTCAAAATCACTCCCAGAGGGTCTTTCCAATACAAGACCTGGTTAATAAGGAAATACATGATTTCTTTAATCTTTAAATCTCTTGCCTTACTCTTCCCCATTCCATCAGGAGGCTTTAGCTCTTGCAGAAAATATATAATGTCTCCATACCAGGTGCATTCTTCTAACGAAGGACTATCTTGAGGACTGCCACCAGACAACTCAGCCTATTGAATTTCTGAGAAGGTGTTGATGAAGTTAACCCCTAAGGCCTTACAATTGGATTCATCCAACAACTTGGCTAAATCCTGCCCTTTAACTAACTTTATGGGCTTTATTTCCAGATCAAACTCAATGATCTTGGCAATCCACTTTCTCTTTCTCCCATCTATGTCTAGCTGAATAAGAATTTCCTTCACAGAAGATGAAGGGACATATGCAATAATTTTGGAATGCAGAACATAAACTATGAAAGCCTTGAGAGATTTTTCTAAGGCATAGGATTATTTCTCCATGATATCATATTTGACCTCTGCATATCTTAATGCCCTGCTGAAAAATGAAAGGGGTTTCTCTAGCTCTTCTGCATTCTTTTGTAGTAAAATAGTCACCATTGTGTCAAATGAAGAAAAAGAAAAAAATAGAAAATCCTTTCAGTAATTAGGACTGATAAGCACAGGTGCCTCAGTCAATCCTTTCTTGATCTATTCAAAATAATTTCTGGACTCGGAATCCCACTTTACTTCATGGCCTTTCCTAAACATGTTCATTATGAGTTTCACCATTTTAGAAAAATTTGAAACAAACCTTCTCATAATGTTAATCTTGCCCAAAAAAGACTGGACTTCCTTCCTAGACCTAGGTAGTGGCAGGGTTTGAATTGCCTCCACACTGCTGGTATCAATCCTGACTCCCTCAGCTAATACTATGTGACTCAACAATTTTCCCTCCATAGCAAATAAGGACTTCTTGGGATTGAGGGAAATACCAAACCTTCTACATTTCGAGAAGACCTTCCTCGAGTGTTGACAGTGTTCTTTATCAGAATTTGAAAAGACTGTAATGTCATCCAAATATATGACCACAAACTTTTCCCAAACTGAAAAGTTAACCCTGAGTTCATCAATCCAAAAGGAATTTTGGCATACATGAATGTGCCCAAAGGAGAGTTGAAGGATGTTTTTTCTCTATCCTCAGGAAAAAATGATGTCTGATTGTAGCTCGAAAAGACATCAATTATTGAAATTCTGGATGCACCAGTTATCCTCTGCAATATGTGTTCCATCTTTGGTAAGGGGTAATTGTCCTTATTTGAGCTTCTATTTATGTTTCTGAAATCAACACAGAGTCTGATTTCTCCACTTTTCTTCCTCACTGGCACCAAATTGGCCACCCATTCAGAATATCTCAAAGGGACAATGATTTGGGCATCCGACAACTTCTTCACTTTTCTTTCCACGACAGGCAATAACATGGGATTAATCTATCTTAAATCTTCCTGAATGGATTAGCCTCTTCCTTCAGTGGGATATTATGTTTAATGAAGCTAGTGTCATATGTCTTGAGGTATGCATAGGTCCAGGAAAACACATCAGCAAATTCTTTTAATAACTCGGTATACTCATCTCTCTACAAAATTGGCAGGTTGCTTGACAACTTGGCAAATTTAGGATCCTTGTCTGTGCCAATATTGCACTTAGTTGAATCAGCATTATATTTCAAGATTTGTCCCTTTATGGATACAACATTGCTATCAAATAGTCTTTCCAAAGGAACCATTCCCCTTGCGATGTGATTTCTAGGCAATTGAACAATGTGATCAACAATTTTGTTGAGAAAAATATATGCCTGAGAGTCTTCTTCAGAGACAGAGTCTTGATCAATGTGCAGTAATGAAAATTCTTCAATAGTCTTCAGGAAGATTTTGATCTCAAGATCATCTTCAAACACCTTCCAATGCTTGACATTTTCAGGTATGGAGGGCCTATATTTTACTTTTGTATCATATCTGAGTTTAGGTGGCAGATGGACTCTAAAATTGCTAGTTGAAGTAGCCAGGGAATCAGACACATAGTTTTCTCCTCTTGAAATAAAAAATATATTGAAGGCCAGGAAAAAATTGTTAATGAGGTCCCGGGATTCATTTATGTAGCTCCTAAACCAAGGGTGTTTAGGCTGGTAAACATTTCTGATCTGTTGGATAATCAACTCAGCATCTCCAAACACATTGATTTCTTTAATCCCCATGTCCTTTGCAGACCTTAAGCCCAAAACAAGAGCTTCATACTCCACCACATTATCGGTAGCTTCAAACTCTAATTTGTATGACAGTGGGATAGTTTCCTAAGCAATGGAAACAAACACTATCCTAGCACCAATACCATCTTTAAAGGAAGCCCCATCAAAGAACATTTTCCAAATGGAAGTAACTGAGGGAGAGACTTTATGGGGGAGAATTAGATACTTTCTTATTTGAAGTGGAGCTTCTGGGATGTTGGTGAGCTACAACAAGCTAGATCCCAAATCATTATCAAGGGAAAAGATGGGATTATTTGTGGGGTCTGCTTCATCACTGACAATGTAGGTCAGTTGAGCTTCTCTGTATAGTTTTCTGTGCTCCCCTCCAAATACTAGAATGGTGGCATATGTAAAGTCCATCTATAATGTTCCTCCAAGACTTTTAATCCAAGATCTTGACAATAGCATGCCAAACTTGGGAGAAACATCGGCTACTACAATGTCCATGACCGCACTCTTCATGGGAAGCTGAAATAAGGACACCACTAGGTCTTTGATGACTCTAAGACATTGCACTCTCCTTGAATCAAAAGAGTACAAGTCATGGTAGGCCTTTGTGACTTCTAGACCGAGTTCTTCCATAACAGATTTGGGCATGAGATTATGAGGGACCCCTGAATCCATCAAACAGTTGTCCAACACCTTATCATGTATGTTTAGGGATGTGTAGAAGGGAAGGGATGGATCATCTGTGTCTTCCACCATATGACCTAGGATTATTACAGGTTTTTCATCTTGCAAGTTAATTGAGTCTATGGGACGGTATGAGGGTTCAGACTGCAATATCTTGGAAAGGATATTTTTGAAATCTTCATGTTTGACCAGTTTAGAGAGGGGTACAGGGATTCTGATTTTCTGAAATTCATGCTCAAAATTAAAAGAGGGGGGGGGGCTTTGAGATCCTCTGCTCTGGTGGGTTTCTTAGAAACATTAGGCATTCTAGATTTCTTATTGGATCTAAGGTTGTATCTATTTTGGCTACTTCTAGCCTTGTCTCCCTTGCTCAGCTCATTAATATGATTGTGCATGAGAGACTCCTCATATGTTGATTGAGTCAAATGAGTAAAAGGTGAAGTGTCTCCAAAACAATGGATTTCAGGATCAATATCATCTAATTCCTCTCCTTCCTCACTAGCAACCAGGTTATTCTGAAGAGGAGTCTGGATCCTCTTATCATCTCTATATTTGTTCCTTTGTTCCCTTGGCATAATTCGGGGAACATTGTTGCCTGGCCTCCTAAAATATCTATTATCATCATTTTGTGGATTTTTGTAAATTGGCTTCCCTTCTAATTCCAACCTTTCCATTCTAGACGAAAGTCTTTTAAACGTCTTAGTTACTTCATCGATCTGAGGGGAAAGGGCAGAAGAACCAGATGTGGAGGCTTCAGATCGCCTCCTAGGTATGTCTTTATCAACCTTGTCTCTGAGTCAATCCACAGCTAATATATTCGAATCAACTTCCACAACTATTGTAACACCCTGTTTCCCCCAGTTTGTAAAAATAACTATACTGGCCAAGAACTATGGAAAACTCAAAAATGTGAATGTGTGATGTGAATGGACCTTGTGAAAAAGGTCGATGAATGTGAATAATATTATGAATATATATATATATATATATATATATATATATATATATAGATAGATAGATAGATAGATAGATAGATAGATATAGATATAGATATAGATATGCTGAAAAAGAGACCACGATGGCTGAAGAAAGGTGGTGGAAGGCACCTAGAAAGGTGGTGTTAACTTCCACCGAAACCAATACCATATTTGGAATTCACTGGCCCAGAGAACCAAAAGAAGCTCTCTAGCCCCGAATTAAATGACTCGCTAGGATTGGTAGGTATATGGCTTCTCATGAGTAATGAGGGATGGGGCAGGGGTCAACCACCCATCCGTAGAGTCGTCAGGCCTGACCAGTGCAAGGGAAATCACGCCACATGCAACCTCGCAAGAGGAAAAAAGGCTTGAGGGAGAAGCAAGAAGGGGCAAACACGAGGGAAGGAGGAATAACTCTGGAGATATGCAGAGTGAGTGATAGCAGAGAAGGGGTAGAGTAACCCTCATTCTCGGTCACTAGAAAACCGAGAAGCAGTCTCATAGCATTGTGGTCTCAGCTCAGGGGTGGCTAGTGCTAAATCCATTGGGATTCACTGAGCCTACGGTTGGGTGGAAACGAGCACCCCTCTCAGTAGTTGCATCACCTCTGGTGTTATTTCTGATAAGTACTATTTGAATTTAATGCAATAATCGCATGTTCAGTTTTATGTGCTTGTAAATAGTTCTAAATAGAAGTGTTTACCTAATGTTTGATTTGATAGAATGGATGCCTATGTATGCTTACATGCCATAGTTGTTTTCTGCATAAATGACTAAGTCTGGGACATGAGTTCGCTCCACCGAGAATCATCCTATTTTCTTAGTTTCTCGTAATATTCTAGGAAGGCCCCTTGAGAGTACTCTTTTTCGAGAATTACCCCATAAATCTTGTAACCATATTGAACCTTACCAAAGACTGAATTAAGATCAGGGATAATTTCCTAAGAACTGTCTAAGGGTTCATGCAATCTAGGTCTGGAACCCTTATGCAAGAAAGAGTAGCTTTCTAAGGCCTCGGGGTCATGGGAGCTTGAAGCTCCGAGAATTTGAACTTCGTGATTCAATCTCAGAAGGGATAACGAGATTCAAATATAGAAATAAAATACCCTATTGCTTGGTAAATGAACGGCCCGAATCCTTTCGAGAATACCCCAAGCCTGTCAACACCGACATATCTAGAGAAGGAGCATAGGCGTTAAAACCTTTCCCTTTCAGCCTTCGCAAATAGCGATGGGATCCTGGACCGTAGATCCCAGGGACCCATCGGAGCTCTATAATTCATCGATATTAACCTTTACTTAGGTGGGAGAGTGAACTCGACTACATCCCAAAAGTCCCGAAGACATCGGGACCATCCATGTTGGAGGACAGCTGGCCAAGATCTGACCATTTCGCGTATTGGGGATTCATGAGTTTGGAGGTGGAAGACTAGGCTCTTGGAGTCACGAAGTCCCGAGTCATGAGATCGCGATGTGATTTGGGTCATTGATCAAAGAGGAAGAAAAACCATAGGATCTGACATCTCGATACATCACGTATCAGGGATTTGTGAGTTTGGAGGTGGAAGACCAAACCCTTGGAGTCGCGAAGTCCCGAGGAAATCTGAGTCGTTCCTATGGGAGTGGATGCAGTCACGAGAGGATCAAAACCATCCATCTGATGAGGACAGGTGGAAGAGATCAAGGAATCTCGTGAACTCGAAGGTTCGCAAGGTAAGAGCCCAAAGTTTGGGTGCTCCAAGTCATGAGTGGCGAAGTCGCGAGGAGCGAAGACAGTCGTTGGATATAGAGAACGAGAGAACCGTTGGATCAAGAACCTCATCACCTATCATGTGTTCGGGGTTTTGGAGGTTGAAAGGAGTCGTTTTTTACTTCACGAGTATCTAAGTGCTAAGATTTGAGCACGAGAGAACACGTGGAAGAACTTTAAAGTGGGGCATGCGTGATTAACATGTGGACATGCGTCGCCTGGAGAAGGAAGTCAATGCTTCATTGACTTCTCGCATCTCGGGGTTTCACAAGAAGAAAGTGCAAGAGTTGGGTGGTCCAACTCATGAAGTCACGAAGTGAAAAGTGGCGAGGAGGAAAATCTGAACAGTTGGATCCAGGAACAGAAGGACCGTTGGATCAGAACTCCGTGGAGATATCATATATCAGGAGTTTGGGGGTTCGGAGGTTGGAAGGGGTCACTTTTGACCGTAGAAGTCACGAAGTGCTGAGAGCTGAGGCTTGCGAGAACATGTGGCACATCCATCAGGTGGGTGCCACGTGATTGATAGGCGGGAACGCATCGCCCCGAAAGGAGTCAACACTCTATTGACTTCTTGCGTCTCAGGGATTCACAAGATAGGAGCATGAAGGCTCAACACTCCAACTCGCGAGGTTGCGAGTTGTGAGAAGTGTGAAAGGAAGGTCAACCTTCACTAACTTCCAAGCCTCAGAGGATCGTGCAAGGAAGGAATGAGAGTTCAACCTTTGAACTCATGAAGCGGCGAGTAGCGAGAGGCGCTAGTGTTTAGCCTAGCTGGTGGTCACACACAGAGGGAGTTGATAGAAGGGAGCCATACCATATCGGAATCTCGGGTATCGACAATTGGTGAAGAAGATTCGAGGGTCTTTGACTCATGACTCGCGAGGTCGCGAGTTGTGAAAGGCGTTTGCATTTATGTGTGTGTGTGGTCCTATTGATATAGGGACTAAAGAAAGGGAGCTAGTTCTTTGTCGTTAAATGGCGGGTAGATCTGGATGGCCAGAATCTGCGCGCCCAGATCTATGGCCAGGGTTCATTCCGGAGCCCCCTTTCCATTCTACCTTTAATATTGGACTCACTTGTATCATAGAGTCATGAAACACGAAAAGGCGCTTGGTTTGTTTGGCATGTGGTCCTAACCCACGATCACAGGGAGGTCAACAGGGAAGAACTAGCCTGCGCTAGGCCCCCGTAGGACTTCGGGGATTCTATCCCTTGAGGAAAAGTGAAAATTTTATTATGCTGTAGTGGGTGTGTTAAAAATTGGTATCAGAGCATGGTTACAACACTTGGCCTACTTGGGCTCATGAACGAGTTGAGTAGAAGCTCCGTTTGGAACACTCTTAAAAAGAGTAACCCCCTATCTTAACCTTCCTAATCAAAAGCCTAATTTAAGAATGAAAAACCCCTATTGTGTGTGTCTACATGTGAAAATATAAGTTATGTACTGGTTTTAAATAAATATAAATATTGACTAACAACCAACATTTTTCCTTTTGCACACATGTGGAAGATCAACCGCGGGAAAATATCAACGCATAGTATGGGACTCACCAAGAAGTGGGAGAAGGCTCCCACAATAGAGACGAAGAGTCTGACGAAAGGAGGCAAGTAGGGACCCCTCCAGATCTAGCCGAGACTATGAGGAGCCTCATGGTCAAATTACAAAGTTGTAAGGCTAACAATGAAAGGATGATGAAAGAACAAGAAAATCAAACAGAAATTAACGTAGTTTTACTGCAGAGTTTATCCGATCTACAAAGAAAAATGTAGCATGAACCTGAAACTCAGAAACATGGTCATATCAGTGGCCACACTAAGAGGAGCACCTCAAAAAAGGTCCACCTGAGAGGTAAAGGACCAGTGCCGATTGATTCCTCTGAGAAGGAAGCTGGCGATTCAGAAGGTTCTTCTAGTAGCAGAACCAATTCCTATCCTCGAAGAAAACAGAAGAAGCAAAAGTCTTCCAAAGGTCAAAAATTCGAAGAATTCAAAAAGGCCAAACCACCCTCCTTCGACGGTGAAATAAAGAAGGGAGAGGAAGCAGAGGCCTGGCTGCTTGGACTAAATAATTATTTCAAAGTCCATGAATTTTCAGAAAATATGAAGGCCTGAGTGGCCACTTTCAACTTGAACGGAAAGGCTTCCATTTGGTGGGAAGACCTTAAGAATATGAAAGGGGTTCACGAAGAGGACCTATCTTGGGAATGGTTTGAGAAATCCTTTCGGAAGAAGTATCTGTCGGAAAAATATTTCGACAAAAAGACTAAAGAGTTTTATGAACTCAAACTGGGACAACTTACCATAGAAGAATATGTCAACAAATTCCTTGATTTGTTGAGGTATGTACCCTATATCAAGGCAAAAAAGTCAAAGGTGCAACGCTTCATCAGTGGAATACCTAAGGACTATCGTAATAGAATTGAATTTGATGAGCCAAAGACTCTAGAAGACACTATTCGAAAGGAAACCTATTGTCATGAACAGTTTTGGCATTGAGCAGAACCTCGTGAAGGATGGAAACAGAAGAATAGTTCAAGATTTCAGAAAAGGGGAATTAAACCCCCAAGATTTAAGAACTACAAGAAGAACCCAAGAATGAATTTTTCAGCCCGGAGTATGCACCAGTAGAATTTTCCCTCCTTGAGCAGAAATAAAACTTTTGGACCCATATCAGTGAAGACTGATAACCCAAAGAGAGAACCTTTGAAATGTTGGGGTTGTGGAGAAGAACATCTCCTGAGAGACTGCACACACAGAAAACAGAATAGTCGGGGGATTTATAACATCCAAGAAGCTACTACCGTTAATGATGTGGCCAAGAGTGTGCCACAAATTTATGCATCCTTGGATAATAACCAAGCCGAAAACCAAGCTTCAGTAGTGGAAATAGAAGGTATGATTCCCAACCATCTAGTGTCTCTTTTAATTGACCCTGGTTCAAATTTGAGTTATATAGCCCCTAAATTTGTTGATAAGTGTAAACTATAGCCATAAAAACATACCAAGCCAAGGTTGGTACATTTAGCCACTGGCACTAGAAGAAGGGTAGCAGAGGTTATACCAACCTGCCAATTGATGTTGGGTAGATTTCCCACCCAAACAACCCTTAACTTATTACCCCTGGGATCGTATGATCTGTTGATTGGTATGGACTGGCTAGCTGCCCATAAAGCCAGATTGGAATGTTACCATAAAACCTTAGAATGTGTAAGTAAAGAAGGGAAAAAGATAACCCTTCAAGGGATCCAAAAACCTGTCTTAGTGAGACAAATATCAGCTCTGCAAATGAGAAAGTATTGCTGAAAGGGATGTCCCCTATATGCAACACAGGTGTTGAAAACAATCGAAGGTGAAAAATCAAGCCTTGACGATCACCCTATCCTGAGAGAATATAGATATGTGTTTCCGGAAATGGTACCAGGTTTACCTCCAAGAAGGGACATAGACTTCTCAATAGAACTTGCACGAGGAGCGGTGTCGATGTCTAGGACACCCTATCGGATGAGCACATCTGAGTTAGTTGAACTCAAGATGCAATTAAAATAAATGATGGATAAAGGCTATATTCGACCCAATGTGTCTCCATGGGGAGCACCAGTCTTGTTCATGAAAAAGAAGGATGGTACCCTTAGACTATGTATAGATTATAGGAAACTCAATAAGGTAACCATAAAGAACAAGTACCCCTTGCCCAGGATCGATGACCTGTTCGATCAATTGGGGGGTGCATCTATTTTCTCAAAGATTGATTTCAGGTCAGGATACCATCAAGTCCGAATCAAGGGTGAAGACATCCATAAAACTGCTTTCTGAACAAGGTATGGTCATTATGAGTTTGTGGTGGTGCCATTTGGGTTGACCAATGCCCCTGCCACTTTTATGTGCTTGATGAACAATGTACTCAGCAAGTTCCTAGACAATTTTTTCCTTATTTTTATTGACGATATATTAATTTACTCCAAGAAGAGAAAAGAGCATGAAGAGCATCTTAGACTTGTGCTGCAAGTGCTAAGAGAACATAATCTCTATGCCAAATTCAGCAAATGTGAATTCTTCCAGAAGCAAATACATTACTTAGGCCATGTTCTCTTCGAAGAAGGAGTAGCGGTAGACCCTGAAAAAATCAAGTCTATCATGGAATGGCCTACCCCAAAGGATGTTTCGAACATCAGATCCTTTATGGGATTAGCAGGATACTATAGGAGATTTATAAAAGGATTCTCCAAGATTGGTTGTCCAATCACTGCCCTCTAGAAGAAGGGGACAAAATTCCTATGGACACAGAAATGTGAAGAAAGATTTCAAACCCTGAAACAGCTACTGACCCATGTGCCCATGCTAACGATCATCAAACTAGAAGATGACTTCCTCGTGTGCACAGATTCCTATAAGGAAGGTCTCGGAGGAGTACTTATGCAGAAAGCAAGTGTGATCTTCTATGAATCCCAAAAATTGAACGAGCATGAAGTCCACTATGTGACCCATGATCTAGAACTGGTTGCCATAGTGCATGCCTTGAAAATGTGGAGGCATTACCTCCTGGGAAGAAAATTTGTACTTATGACAGATCATTGTAGATTGTGATGCCTGTTTGATCAACCAAAGCTCAATGCTAGACAAGCTAGGTGGATGGCCCTCCTTAGCGAGTTTGATTTTGAAATCAAACACATTAAAGGAAATAAAAATAGGGTGGTCGATGCCCTTAGTAGAAGTATGAAAATGATTCACCTGGCAGTGGTGAGCACCTGCGAGATAGATGTCAAAGAAAGAGCCAGAAATGCACAAAAGACAGATCCATTTGTCCAGACCGTGACCATGTACCTACAACGAGAACCCGCCGGAGTAAAATATGAAGGCTACCAGATGATCAAAGGAGGTCTGTTCACTTACAGAAGAAGATTTTGTATCCCAGATTGTGACGACTTGAAGAGGTTCATACTTAATGAACTACATAAAAGACCCTACTCTGGTCATCTAGGATACCAGAAAATGATCACTACCACTAGGAAAAAAATTTATTGGCCTAGATTGAAGAAAGACATAGCCGAGTACCTAGACAAATGCATAGAGTGCCAACAGGTTAAATCAAAACATCAACACCCAGCAGGATTATTGCAACCATTACCAATCTTATAATGGAAATGGGAAACCACCTCCATGGATTTCATCACTGGATTACCAACCTCAACCAAACAGAATGATGCCATTATGGTGGTGGTGGACAAATTGAGCAAGTCTGCTCACTTCTTCCCCGTCAAGTTAACCTGTAAGGCAATTGATATCTCCCAGGTATTCATGAAAGAGATATTCAAACTGCATGGTATGCCGAAAGATATCGTGTCTGAAAGAGACATGAAATTTACTTCCAACTTTTGGAAATCACTGATGGTTGGTTTAGAGACCAAGTTGTTGTTTAGCACCGACTATCACCCTCAAACCGACGGACAAATAGAAAGAGTGAATCAAATACTAGAAGATATGTTAAGGATGCATGTAATCCATCAACCCAAGAAGTGGGAAGACTACCTGCCACTAGTAGAATTTGCCTACAACAACGGCTACCAAACATCCTTGAAGATGAGCCCCTTCTAAGCCCTCTATGGTAGACCGTGTAACACTCCAGTTAGCTGGAGTAATCTCGTAAACAGGATTTCTTTTGGACCCGATATGTTGAAAGAAATGGAACAATAGGTGACTCAGATAAAACAAAACCTGAAGGTCACCCAGAACCGACAGAAAAGTTATGCCGACCAAAAGAGAACTCCAAGAGAGTTCAAAATGGGAGACCATGTATATCTCAGAGTTAGGCCCATGAAGAATTCCCTGAAAATGGGAGCTTGTGCCAAGTTGGCACCTCGGCATTGTGGACCCTTTGAGGTTCTAGATAGAGTGGGACCTGTAGCCTATAGGCTAGCACTTCCTCCCACAGTAAAAGAACATAGTGTTTTCCATGTTTCATTATTGAAGAAATATGTACATGATGCTAATCATATAATTGACTGGTCTATGATACAGGTGGAATCGGTGGAAGAATTTATACCAGAACCTCAGTGCATACTGGACAGAAAGGAAACCTCGCTCTGGAACCAAACCATTGTACAGGTCAAGGTGCAGTGGAGATATTTTGTCCCAGATGAGGCTACATGGGAAATGGAGGATGCCATGAGACAAACATATCCGATTTTTTTTACTTCTGTACATGCATGTCATGTTGATAGATAAGAACATTGAGGACGATTTTCCTTTAAGGGGGGGCGGGGGGAGGATCAGAACCATCCATCTGGGGACGACAGGTGGTAGATATCAAGGAATCTCACAAACTCGGAGGTTTTCAAGGTAAGATCCCAAAGGTTGGGTGCTCCAAGTCGCGAGTGGTGAAGTCGCGAGGAGTGGAGACAACCATTGGATCTAGAGAATGGGAGAACCGTTGGATCAAGAACCTCATCGCCTATCATGTGTTTGGGGGTTTGGAGGTTGAAAGGAGTCGTTTTCAACTTCATGAGTAGCAAAGTGTCAAGAGCTGGGAACGAGAGAACACGTGGCAGAACTTTAAAGTGGGGCCCGCGTGATTGACAGGTGGACACGCATCGCCTAGAGAAGGGAGTCAATGCTCCATTGACTTCTCGCATCTTGGGGTTTCGTAAGAAGAGAGTGCAAGAGTTGGGTGCTCCAACTCACGAAGTCACGAAGTGTGAAGTGGCGAGGAGGAAAATCTAAACCATTGGATCTAGGAATGGGAGGACCATTGGATCAGAACTCCATGGAGATATTGTATATCGAGAGTTCAGGGGTTCAGAGGTTGGAAGGGGTCACTTTTGATCATAGAAGTTGTGAAGTGTCGAGATTCGAGGCTCGCGAGAACATGTGGCACATTCATCAAGTGGGGCCTGCGTGATTGACAGGTGGGCACACGTCGCTTGGAAAGGAGTCAACACTCTGTTGACTTCTTGTCTCTCAGGGATTTTCAAGATAGGAGCATGAAGGCTCAACGCTCCAACTTGCGAGGTTGTGAGTTGTGAGAAGTGCGAAAGGAAGGTCAACCTTCGCTAACTTCCAAGCCTCGGAGGATTGCGCAAGGAAGGAACGAGAGTTCAACCTTTGAACTCATGAAGCAGCGAGTAGCGAGAGGAGCTAGTGTTTATCCTAGCCGGTGGTCATGCATAGAGGGCACTAACAGAAGGGATCCATATCATATCGGAATCACAGGTATCGACAATTGGTGAAGAAAATTTGAGGGTCTTCGACTCACGACTCGTGAGGTCGCGAGTTGTGAAAGGTGCTTGCATTTAGGTGCATGTGTGGTCTTATCGAGATAGGCACTAAAGAAAGGGAGCTAGTGCTTTATCGTTAAGCGGTGGGTAGATCTGGACAACCAGAATCTGCATGCCCAGATCTACGGCCAGGGTTCATTCAGGAGCTCGCTCGCCATTCTACCTTTAAGATTGGACTCACTTGTATCGCTGAGTCGCAAAATAGGAAAAGGTGTCTAGTTTGTTTGGCCTGTGGTCCTAACCCACGATCATAGGGAGGTGAACAGGGAAGAAATAGCCTGCAGTAGGCCCCCGTAGAACTTTAGGGATTCTGTCCCTTGAGGAAAAGAGAAAATTTTATTATGCTATAGTGGGTGTGTTACAGTTGTATCTTGCATGTGAGTCAAGGAAGTTGCTCGTCTTTCCCTCAATAGAAGGAAAAAATTAGGGTCGAAAGTGTTGGCATAATTAATTTTGGTTGAAGCTTCTAAGGGATTTATCTCAATAGGGATCTTATTGTACATATTATTGAACCTATTGGAGAAGTCGAAGACAAACTCTCCTTCCTTTCTCTTCAAAGACCCAAACTATGTCATGTAATACATGAAGTCTTTCTTATCTCCCCACTGTCTCAAGAAGGAATTATCCAAAGCCTCTATCCCATCGATAGATCTAGGGGGCAAGGCCCTAAACCATTTCCTAGCCTCACCTTCAAGGATATGAACAAAAATTCTCATCCATATGTCTGCATGCATGATGACATAATGATCCGTAAAACTGTAAAAGGCTTCAAGGTGTTCTTCTGCGGTTATATATCCTTCACCTATAAACTTGGGTAGCTTCTTGAGGTATCCATATACTGGAAGGGTGTTGAGAGGCTAAGGCAACACAAGGGGATCATACCTAGTAGCTATTATGGCCTCCATCCTGGTCATGGGGGTATTTTCTCCTACCATAGGAACATTTAGTGGAGGAGAACTAGGAGGGGAAGGATTTTGAATAGGGGATATTGGACCAAAGCTTCCAGGTGGAAAGGGAAATAGTGGAGAATTCAGAGAAAAATATGTAGGGCTAGACTCGGTGGTGGCTTCTCTTTCTGCAGTGGCAGTAGTAATAGGTGGAGGGGTGATAAAACCTGAGGTAGGAAAATATTTTGAGGTGTTGGGTCTGAACCAAGGTACAACCTCAAGAGAAATGGGACTGACAAGGATTTCTCTCTCCAATCCAAGACCAGAAGGAGAAAACTCAGTAGGAACACTCCCAAAATTTAGACTTCGGGAAACCCCAATAGAAGGCAATAAAATAGAATGAGATGCAAGGGTTGGATTTCCTATGGAATAATGCAAATCATCATAAATTCTTGGTTTAGCAGTATAAGTACCTCCTCCAAAGGCCTTTTCCTTTCTGATGATCTTCTCTGGGTCAGCTTCAAGTGTTTCTAAAGGTAGCTATGGAGTAGACCTTGTATGCCAGCCTCTAGAATCCATGGTTGAAACAGTGGAATCGCTTGTGGGTTCGCATCAATGAAGTCATCAGGTGCATAGTAGCAATCTTGGAAGGCTCTGATGTCTGATGCGCCCTCAGAATCAGAGACTCAATGTTTGTTCAATCCCAGGGAAATACTTCAACTTCTTCCCTAACAACGACGCCAGAAATGTTAGCACCAGAAGTCACTCCTGGATTGCAGCAGGGGTAAGCCTGATACCCATTAGTATTTTATGTCACGGGTTGTTTTTATAAAAGGTGACCGAATGGAAGTAAAATCAGAACCATATCATTTTAACTTAGAATCCTGGACCAAGAAAATTATGGGAAGGTGAGGTCTCAATCTAACTTTAATCAGTAAGTGTAGTAAAGGGTGAGTAAGTGAACAAGCAATAAGAAAAGCTCCAAGTGAAAGCTCATCTTGAACCATGTCTTCAAACACCAAGATATGACTCGAGAAATTCATAGCTATAACAACGAGGTGATCAAACCTTCATCACAACGCTATAATAACATCTTGACTGGATCCTCCATGCCCGAGATAATTGGTATAGAAAGAAGAGAGATAACATGAAAAGCTTGTTAAAACTAGTTGTTATGCCACTGTGATCAAACCTCCATCACAACAACAAAACTACTCCCGACTAGATCATCCATGCCCGGGTTTTCTAACACATGAGTTACAGGGAGATGAAAGAAGTTGATTGTCATTAAACAAGAAGTCTCACATACATATGCATAACCAGGGAAACCAATGCTTCATTAAAAATTTACAATAGGGAGCTTAGCTCTACCATCAATACTAACAAAAATGGAAATAATGCCTCTAAATACTTGGAGCTGGCTCAGTTGCTGAAGACGCGATCTTTTCTGCATTCATGGATTTGCGTTGGTAAGTTTCCCTGTCAGGCTGAGCATGCAAATGTCGGGCAAACTGCCCATGCAGTCGGTTGTTAGACGCAATCTTTGTCAGGTTGGACTAACAATCACCTCTTGTGCTTTGTCTCTTTCTGACCTTCTATTTATGGAAGGAGATGATGCTCAACCACCATCAACCACCTTAATAACTGCATTCTTGAGATTAGGTAAGGCCCAGTCAATTCTCTGCTTGGACAACATGATGACCTTTCCTTGGCCACTATTGCTTTCTTGGATTTCTACGAGGGGGTATGGCCTACGAACGTGGAAGAGGATCTGGCGGGGAAGGCGATGGTGCCAACAATGTGGAGGTGAGACAAGGGTTGATGAGGTAAGCACCAGGTGGTAGATAATCGGGGGCTATGACACAAAACAAGGAGTTCCACGGGAATATGGATAGGACAAATATGGAAGTGACATGGAGCATGGGGGCACAAGTGTCGGGAAATAAGAAGGATGAACAGAATGGGGGCATGACACCTGGGATAGTGGAGGATAGGTGTGTGGTGGTGAAGGGTAGAAGGGAAGTGGGAGATGTGATAGGGGGATATGGGAGGTAGAGTGGAGACACTTGTCATAAGGGAGCAAAATCAGTAAGAGATTAAGGGGGACCCACACGGAGCCACCCATATCGGACCCCCTCGCTTCATTAAAGGAAGAATGGAAAGGGGGGTCTGGAATTGGACCTCAGCTACAGATCTGAGTGACTTAATCCTATCCGTTCAGACTTGCGCGACATAATATCAGACCCCCCCACCACCCCCCCATTAAAGGAAGAATGGAAAGTGGGGGCCGGAATTGGACCTCTTCTGTAGATCTGGGTGCACAAATCATGGCCAGCCAAATACATGCATCTTTTAAATCAAATACGCCCACTCATAAAACATAGGACAAGTGGGTCTTCAACCCACTTTTGTCATCTTTTCACCAAAGGGGGGCATTTGTTAGGAAAACTCCTCCCTTACAACATTGGGTGATAATAATAAGAATATACGTCGACTTGAGGAAGTTGAACGATGCATGTCTACATGACCCATTCCCTACACCCTTCACGGATGAAGTGTTGGAGAACGTATGAGGACAGGAAGTTTATTCATTTACCAACGAATTTTCAGGATACCATCAGATCAAGATAGAGCCGGAAGACATATACAAGACCACTTTTGCTACGAAATGGGGATTCTACTATTACACGATCATGTCGTTCGGGCTAAAGAATGCACCAGCAATATTTTCCAGAGTAGTCATAGCTGCATTTAAGGAATTTATCCATCAGTTTCTAGAAGTATACTTGGATGATTGGATAGTTTATATTTTGTTGAAATACCATGTAGAGGTATTGTGGCTTATGTTAGAAAGATGCATATAGTGCCAGATGTCATTAAACATCAATAAGTGTGTTTTTGGAACATCGTTTGGGATACTATTGGGCCATATAGTATGCAAGCGAGGCTTACTAGTAGATCCTACAAAGATTACAGTAATCGTTAACCTGCCACCACCAAAAATATTTTGTCAACTAAGAGCGACATTGCGACACACATAATACTACAAAAAAATTATAAAAGGGTACGCGCAGTTCACCACGCCATTGGATAAATTGTTAAGGAAAGACACAAAGTTCCAGTGGAATGAGGATTTTCAACACGGTCTGGATACACTAAAGGAAAAGATGGTAACAATGCCAATACTAGT
Source organism: Picea glauca (assembly GCA_000966675.3). Taxonomy (NCBI): domain Eukaryota; kingdom Viridiplantae; phylum Streptophyta; class Pinopsida; order Pinales; family Pinaceae; genus Picea; species Picea glauca. The sequence continues at coordinate 426,551 of JZKD02S2141442.1, forward strand.
ATTTCCAGACTGGGAGAAGACATTCCACGTATATGTAGATGTATCAACCATAGCACTTGAAGCTATTCTAGCATAGCCAGGAGCAGGAGAATTGGATCATCTGATAGAATTTTCTAGCAGAAAATTGTCAGAATCAGAGCATAACTATAACACTGAAGAAAGGGAAGGCTTATATTTGGTCTACGTGCTTCATAAATTCATACATTACTTACTGGAAAAACATTTTAATATGTTCACGGATCATTCATCCCTTAAATACCTAGTCAACAAGCTAGTTTTGAGGGGGATAATCTGTCGAGGGTTACTATTATTTCAAGAATTTGATTTTGAAGTAATATTCAAGGTAGGGAAGTTGAATGTAGGATCTGGCCACCTATATAGGGTCACGAATGGAGAGGAACCTACAAGCTTAGAGGACAACTTTCTGGATGCACAGTTATTTTCAGCCCATATCATCAATGAATACTTTGCAAGTATCATCCAGTACTTGAGTATAGGTACTGTGCCACATGAATACAACACCATGCAAAAGAAAAACCTGGTAGTCTGAGATGCAAACTATCATTTGATTGCAGTACACTTATACAAAATGGAAGCAGACAACATCTTGCAAAGATATGTGCTAGAACATGAAAGACCAAGGATTTTAGAAGAATCCCATAAAGGAATACCAGGAGGACATTACGCAGGAAAAGATATCGTGCAGAAGGTATTGCATGCACGACTATGGTGGTTGAACATTCACAGAGACTAGAAAGAGTACTGCTAGAGATGTGATGTCTATTAGAGTGTTGGTAAACCTAATAGAAGGGACGATATGCCATTGTGACCATGGGTAACTTTGCAGGTATTCAAAAAATGGGAAATAGATTTTGTGGGACCAATTAACCGACCAATAAAGAGGAAAGGAGAAAGGTACATTATCACTGCGACAGAAAACCTAACAAGATAGGCGAAAGAAACACCAGTCAAATATTGTAGCACAGAGACATCAACACACTTCCTATTTGAACATGTGATCACTAGATTCAGTTGCCCAAGAATTTTGATGAGTGACCAAGGCACTCACTTCATTAACAACACCATCAAGGCCATGACTAAATAATTTGAAGTCTATCACCAAAAGAGTACACCATATCATCCATAAGCGAATGGAACAGTAGAAGCCTTTAAAAAAATCATGGAAAATGCACTCACAAAGATATGTGATGTCAACAAGGATGATTGGGACCTAAAAATACCAACATTATTGTGGGAATATAGAACCACATGAAAAAATTTGATAGGACACATGCCATTCATACTGGTATATGGACAAGAAGTAGTGGTGCCATTAGAATTTTTGGTACCCAGTCTGGGTGTAGAAACAATTACGAACATGACAGAATGAGGCATAGTGCAAGATAGGCTGAATCAAATGATGATCATGGAGGAAGATAGGATCCCAGTAGGGTTCCACCAATAAGTTCAAAAATCAAGAGACAAATATTGGCACGACTGACATATCAAGAGGAAAACTTTCAAGGAAGGAGACTTAATGTTGATGTACGACAGTAAATACATTCAACACCCGGGAAAACTAAGACTGCATTGGTTAGGACCATATGAAGTACACACTGTCACAAATGGAGGAGTTGTACATTTGAAGGACTTAAGAGGCATAGAACTTAGAGGGATGATCAATGGGAGCCAACTGAAGTTGTACAAGGATAGTCGACCACCCGCAACTTGAAATACACCATGCAGTAAAAAAAAAAATATAGTACAGGATATCATAAGGGACCAACAAAGGCATAGTGCACCAAAGTTAGAAGGAGCACGCACCAAAATACGAAGGAGCATGCATGCTCTCCATTACAAGCCCAATGGATAAAATACCAGTGGTCAATTCAAAGAAAAAATAAGCGGGAAAGGTGGCTACGGAAAAATAAGTTCCAAGTGATGGAGGCTAGCGGAATTGAATGTTGGAAACAGTTGACGGAACATTGCATTAATCATGCCAACTGGGGATGGTGAGGGAAATTAATGGTAAGTATGAAGGAACCAACGGATCATTTAATCCATAATCCCGGTAATGTCTTCGACAACATTCACACGAAACCAATACAAAGTAAGGACACGGGAGTGGAAAGGTTATTGCAAAATTGGAAAAGGCATCGAGTGAGATAGCATACAAAGTCGAGAGTGAAATTTGCAAAGGTTGTAGAGGCTACTGAGTTGGGTGACCAAAATTTTTTTACCACCATGGCACCACCCAAACAAGTAGAACTGATCCAAACAGCCAGACAACCTAGAGTTAGGACCAGAGAACAATCACAATCACAGGGAAATGAACAACAACCATCTCTACTGCCATAAGTCGTCAATGTGGATGAAATCCCATCGTCGGATACAACACTAGGAATCCCCACATGCATTGAGAAAGAAACACAGAAGACTACACCTATGGACATGGACATCGGTATGCCAAAAGAAGGGAAAGGCTGACAGAATGAAGATGCAGGCAACTTAGGGAAACCAGAAAACCCTATAGAAGCCCTGAGAGTCAATGGAATGGCTCCAAACCAGGAAGGAATGATCGCGTTAGAATAATCACAAAAAACTATGTCGGAACAACCATGGGAGGGATAAGTGGAGGATTTCACTGTTCAACTAGAGCAAGTTGTCGAAGAACAAACAATGGATGTTGGAACCTTGATTCAGCCACCACAGTGAAAGGAAAAGAAAAAGGTACCTAGGTCATCGTGCAGAAAACCTGTCGCAACAATTGTTTTTTTGTGCATACGAGAAGGGGTATATGTAAAATAATACTTGTTAGGTTATGTAGAGAAATTAAGGTACTCAGACCATGACATAATGGACACGAACAAGTTGCTAGAGTTGTCTAAGTTATTCTACCTACAAATTGTGGGTATAGATCCTTTTGGGGAACCAATTCATCAACCAGTCCAGTGGGCAACAGGACTGGACAAAACTGGGATTTTAGGTCTATTGGACCTACCACACTTTGGAAGAGGCCAGTATGCAAATAGTTGCTTCAAGCAGCTAATGGTGGTCACACATGGAAGATATGTGTGGCTAGAACGGTTCGCCTCAATAGACGTAGAGCTCATTTCACACATCACAGGGATTCCATAATGGGGCATGTATCCCATATAGTTCCTTGAGGAAAAAAAAAAGGAGAAATCATTGGACTAGGAGATGAAGAATAAATATCGAACCAACAGGGGGTCACGCAAAATCATTATCAAGCAGATTAGTGACATCGTGGAAAGAATGGCCACAAAAATTATGGCATGCAAGATGCTCAGAAAATGTTGCAAGGAGGAAGTCTTGGTTGGGGTTGTTGCAGCTACAACATAGTGTGTCGATGGAACCACACTCAGTTGGGCCCCTTATTTGTTGAATATGTTTCTAGACGACTACAAGGATGCGCGAGATTTGGGAACAAAATTTCATTATTCATGGTTGATCATCTTGGTATCCATTATGGGATGGAAGAATCTGAAGTACACATTTTTCACCACTACACCAAAACCCTACCATGGAGCATGATACTTATCAATTGGAGTGGTTACAGACTCCAAAAATAGAAGAATGAATGCAGTTATATTCAAAGGATATATCTACGACTTATAGGACACCATCACCAACACTTGGAGGATAACATCAAAAGTTGTTGTATGGTATCAGGGCATAGCCAAATTCAAATCCACTAGACATGTAATGTGGATCCAGGTGTGGAAGGACCCTGACAAGAAATGGCTACAACTATGCTACTTCATCATGGAGGGGGACATAAAGATGGCCATTAAGGATTGGGACAAAAAATGGAGGATTCCAATTCTCACCTGAGAAATATCCGTCGAAAGAGAGGAAGAGGAAGCAAAACAGGAATGTACACATGATGAGGAGGTAGGGTAGGCACAGACACAACCCCAGGAAGTAACAGTTCCCTAGAAACCAAGGACAAGTCAGAACAAGCCACAACAAAAGAAAGGGGGGGACATCTAGGACAGGAGTCCAGATGGGGAAGAAGAACAATATACAGGCACCCTAAGTACAACAGAAACAGACCGAGGAAGCACAGGGGAATACATCAAGTCCTACTCCACAAGATCCATGCCAGACTAAGCATACAACCACCCAGACGGGGGCTGCACGCAAGAATACGAAGGCACATAGAACACCTCCATAATACATGATCATGGAGGATGATGCAGAAATGGTGGCCCAAGTGGTCCAGGATCGCACATTCAAGGATTTTCAAAATGTTGTTCACCAAAGGAACATAATTGAGGAAAATTTGGCATACATGTGACAACTCCACAGGTATATTGATGAATCATAGGAAGCCACCAACAGCATAGAAACAAGTCCGTCAGCATCACAGATAGGAGGAGAATCTAGACCAAGTGAGAGAGACATAGTCCATACGATAGCACAGCTAAGTTCAACGTTTCATGTCACACCCAACATGTTAAGTATGCATGAAATCATGGGGCAGACACCCCTAAAGGACTTGGCTCAACTACAGTTGGTATTGTCGTGGATACCAGCCAAGGCCCTGTATAAACTGCAAGTCAGTGTCACACAAGAAGTACAATCTCATGCACATGCAAATATAGAAAAATTGCAGTAGGTAAAGGAGAATTGGGACGATCTAGAATTGGTATTTGAGCAGGCTAAGATCGAGACCAAAGAAGAAAAGGAAAGTGTGAAGGGACTAGAGTAGAAATTGTCTGTAGCCTATGAGAAGATTCCAGAGAATGCACAAACGACCGAAATCATGGTGACAGAAAATATTGATCATATTGTGTAGAAAATCAATCAATACCACCAAGAGATTGAGAATCTTCGGCAGAAGCTCACCTACCACTCCACCGAAGGTGAGGGAGAAAAGTAAACATGAGGCAACAATGCATATACAATATATAGAATGACAAGTCCATGCGGTGGACGACTTGTTCAAGAAAGCAACGTAGCTCTGGACGAAGATGAAAGAGGATCAGTAGGCCTTATAGTCAAAACAGGAAGGAGAAAGGATAAGTGTGGCTATCCAAGACCTCAAGCAAAGGCAGAAGACAATGTCAATCATGGAGCGCTTCAAAGGGGTGCGAGACATGAAGAAAATATAGGCATAACTCATAACTGCACAGACACAAAAGAAGGAGCTCTAGGCTCAAATGGAACCTCTCCAAGAGTGAGCAACAAAGGCCATTGCACAGGCAGAGGAAGACAAAACATATATGGCACAAACCCAGGCAGAATGTGTAAGGATTTTCAGCAACGATATTGCAGTGTAGGTATTGGACACACTCAAAGAGAAGACCGTCCAGTCCCAAACGCAAGCAACAGAGCTTATGCAGAAGTTCCAAGTGATCACCTGGGAGATCGACGAAGAACACAGGGGTTAGGTGGATCAAGACAAGCCACATTTCAATTTTGGGGGTCTATTGGAAGCATGCCAAAGCAGAAGAAAAGATTATTTTTGGAAGAAAGGCATGGACGAGGAAAGCAACTGCTGGAAGGAGGAGAAGCAAGCACACATGCATGGAAGACCTAACGATGTTAGGGTTAGGGTTTTTGTAATACATTGTAAATGGTTGATGAGCTAGAAACGTATATATATATATATATACCTAGGATGTCTATAAGAGAGGAGCTAATATAGAGAGAGAAGAGAATATATATATAGAGAGATGAGATTTTTTGAGGAAGAGTCATGTTTTGATAACTAGTTGCAATACTCTGTGATACGACCGAATTTTGTAAGTTGTTGAGATGAGGAAGGCCATAAGGGTAGATCTCGAGGGTTAGATCACAGGCTGAGGATCCTAGTGTGATATAGTCTACCTCATAATAGATCTCGGCCCAACTAAGGATGAGTTGTAAAGCATGTGGCGATGTAGTTTTGGAACTACCATAATAGAAGAGGTTGAGAGCTAGATCTTTGTGGACGTAGCCCAAGGGGGGTGAACCATGGTAAAACCTGTGTTATGTGATTGAATTATTGTGTCTCTATTCCTGTTTATCAGTAGATGTTATCACAATGAATGAATGAGTTGATTATATTACATGCATAATCAGAAATGATAGTATATTTCTTTAATAACATAAATAGAACTCTTAGTACATACTTCACAAATATCCACTCAATCCTGGACTGCAAACACATGAGTATTGTAGACACCCATTAAGACTATCTCGAGTGAGATTGCATAGTGCACTCTATGCATTGTGTTGCCTTCTGGTTTACCAGGAGGGCCGATAGTTTTAGATGATTTGTTGAAAGCCTAGTAGACTTGAACCTGGGTCGATCATGTTAAAGGTAGATAGAGGAAGTTAAACCAACAATGATCACGTTCTGTTTTTTCTCAATAATAAAAAAACAATTCTTCATGCTTCAACAACAACTCTTCCTCTTTATCTATAATATAATTGTTAGTTGATTCTACACAAACTACTTCTATATATTCTTCTTCATTTGTAGGAAAACATTCAACATCATCACACTTAGAATTATTACAATCAAAGGATTTTGGAGAGTCTTCACCTTGATTGTCCTTGATGGAATTGTCTTCATTGTATTTTCTTTTGTCTTGATATACCTTCTCTAGCTTCAGCCATAGGTCCTTGGTGAAGGAATGTGGTCCTATGCTTTCTTTGACAGAATCTGAGAGTCCATTTAAAATGGTCTTGACTTCCATTGCATTGTTCTTCTTTGATTCCTTTTGGGCTACACCTTTTGGTTGATTCTTTGAGGGAACTGGTCCATGGACAATTGTGTTTCAAACACCTGATTCTTTTGAATTCAAGTACCCTTTCATCTTTATTCTCCATGAAGAATAATTTGTCTCATCAAAGAATGGAACTTCATCTGCATGTTCATCTATTTGTGTGTCCATGGATCTCCTTCAAGCTTGTAAGGCTTATAGTGAAGGTGTGATTTGATACCAATTGTTGGACACACCAACCACACTGAGAGGGGGCGGTGAATCAGTGTGAGGCTCTTTTTACAACTTCTTGCAAAACTTTAGTTATCCATCACCATTCACAACATCATTACTCATTACTTATATTCACACTTATTTGTTTGCATGTAAACATATCTTCGTGACATATAATAACAATAAATAACTATACACCATCACAATAAAGAGCACAAAGAAAACCGGATATATGTATAAGTTTCTTTTGTTTTACGGACTACAATCCTTGGGGTTTATCAGCACCAACTGAAATGAGAACCAACTTAAAGAGAGCACCAAATATCAATGCAATACCCATACTAAAGATATCAACACCGACTATTAAGAGGAATCCAATCCTCAAGTACAAGACCTAGTTTGTATAAAGAAAACAATATGTTAAATTGTACCAACAGTCTATACCAAGACAAGTGCATCAACTATGCACAACACAACCTGTCACAACAACATGTCACATCAACCTGTCTCATCAATATCATCATCCAAATATGATCTACTCACAAAGATCAATCATCAAGTCAACTCTCAACCATATTCACTGTAGTGTTCCTTTAGCTAGACCGAGGCTTATAACGCACAATATAGCAATCGATATACACTTAAGCTTGATTATAAACACAGGCCAGTATAAACACATGCATTTAACACAATTAACACATTTAACTCAGAGTCAACATATGAATTACTGCTATATTCAGCAAGCATTTAGCCTTATCATTTAATTCATATACACAGCAGAAAACATGATATATAAACAGCTCAGTCATGCAAAGCATGATCAAAGCATAATTCAGATACTTATCTTTTAACAACTGTAGAAATCACCAACCAAGTGCAGGCCTTCCATGAAACTCCCAGCCTTAGACCACACTGTTCATCAGATCAACAGTGGGTCACCCCCGAGCTGGGACTGAGCTCCACCCCAAAACAAGGAATCCTAGGCTAGGCTGAGGTTATAGGGAGGACAATCATACACAACCACCAGGAAGAAATCTCTCCCAGGAATCTCCCTCGCTCACTACCCACAGACCCTCATTCCCCACATGCCTGTTCCACCCCAGGAGAGTGCACCTTCTCTGTCACCTGGACAGTCCTTCGACTACCAGTCTCCTTTACCTTGGGTTACAGGATCAGACTGGACCAAAAGTCTTCAAGCTCTATGGCAGCTATAGGGTTCCTTCCAGAATTTCTCTCCTCCCTCTGCACACTCTCTCACCTGGATGAGTTGCTCATAGGCCAACAAGCCACACGCAGTCCAGTACTGCGTGGTCACAACAACCCATGGGAAAACAGACACAGGCTTTCCCCAAACCGGTTCAGCAGTCACAGGATAATCTCACGGTGTTCACTCTCGGAATTTTCCTGAGAAGCAATTTTTCCGCAGGGAAATTACACAGACTCTCCCACCCCCCCCGATAGAATGGTAGTTTCCCCATCCACCCTACCCAGGATAGAATCGCGCTCAGATGTCAGGAATGCGTGACATACAATCCATGCAAGGGTCAATGCAGGTCTCGGACGGTTTCAGAGGATGTACGAGGGTTTTTCTGCAAGAGTCAGACTCTTCCCTTCTGGCAGTCCTTGAGTCCCCTGGAGGCGGAACCCCCAACACGGCTCATCTCATCCTTTTATTGCATGGCCAGGGTTGACACTTGTCACCCATGCAACTGCACGCGTTCCTGCAACGTGCATGCCTTCCACCGTTTGGAAATCACATGTCCTACCAACAAGGACTTAGGTTACAACATATAATGCATTTCTCTTTTGGAATAATATTAAAATATTATTCCCAAGGCTTAATCCCTCTAGGCTCAACACTTAGCCGCTTTTTCCCACCTCCAGCCCCTAATTCCTTTCCCATTCTGTGGACGCCCAGTCCCCCTTCACTCATTCATTATGGTCGGTCTGCACCTGGCGGTGTTTATATTTTATTACTCATTTTGCATACATACAAGTACATCAGCAGGCTTCTGGCCTTCAACAGTTAGGCTCCCTGGCCTAACAAACACATAAGCCTACCAGTTATACAAAACTTGGCTCACCAGCCTATAAAACATAATTAAAATTCCTTTCAAAACATGGTTTACAACGGGGCTCGGCCTTGGGGACACTACAATCCACCTCCCTTATTTTTGCACCGTCCTCAGTGCAGCTTTACACAGCATCTGCATGGCTTTCAAAATTTTCAAAAAGATGTGGGTACTCTGCCCGCATAACCTCTTCATGCTCCCATGTCGCGTCCTCAGGACCGTACCAGGTCCACTGGACCTTTACAAGTTCTATAGCTCGATTTCGTAGCTGTTTGTTTTTCCTGTCCAATATGTGCACATGATGCACATGCAAGACACCTTCTGGTTCCACCTGAATCACATTCCAATCGATAACATGATTAGCATCAGGTACATATTTCTTAAGCAGTGAAACATGAAATAAATTATGTACAGTCATAGAGGCAGGTAATGCAAGCATGTATGCAACTGGCCCAATCCTTTCCAGGATCTCAAATGGCCCACAAAATCTTGCTGCCAACTTGGCGCAACTTCCCAATTTCAGGGAACTCCTTTTAGTTTTCACTTTCAAGAAAACATGGTCACCCACTTTGAACTCTCTATGGGTTCTGTTACCATCAGCGTAACTTTTCTGCCTGTCCTGGGAAGCTTTTAGATTATGTTTAATTTTAATCATTTGATCTTCCATCTCTTTGAGTAGTTCAGGTCCAACTAGTGTTCTGTCAGCTGGATTATCCCAGCTCACTGGAGTGTTGCACTTTCTTCCATAAAGTGCTTTGAATGGGCTCATCTTCAGTGATGCATGGTACCCATTATTGTAGGCGAATTCTACCAAATGCAGGTAGTCCTCCCACCTAGATGGTTTATCCATCACATACATTCTCAGCATGTCTTTGATTACTCTGTTTACTCTCTCTGTCTATCCATCAGACTCGGGATGATATGTTGTGCTAAAGTTCAGATTCGTTCTGAATCCTTTGAACAATCCTTTCCAGAAATTCGAAGTGAGTTTCGGGTCTCTGTCAGACACAATTGTCTTAGGAATTCCATGAAAGCGTGCAACTTCTTTTAAAAATATATCAGCAACATCTGTTGCTCTGTGGGTGGTTTTCAGTGGAATAAAATGGGCAGCTTTAGTAAGCTTGTCCACCACCACCATGATTGAGTCATGTTGTTTTCTTGTTCTGGGCAACCTTGTTATAAAATCCATTGTTACCATGTCCCATTTCCATTCAGGAATAGGTAAGGGTTGTAGCAACCCTGTTGGGTGCCTATGCTCTGCCTTAACCTTTTGGCACTCCATGCATCTTGCGATGTATTCCGCAATTTCTTTCTTCAAACTTGGCCAAAAATAATGGTTTCGGACTGTTGCCACAGTCTTCTGATATCCAGGATGTCCAGCATAATCCACGTTATGCATCTCCTTTAGAATTTCCAGCTTCAATTCTCGGTCATTAGGTACATACACTCTGTTTTTATACAGAAGTAAACCACTAGTTCCCAAAGTGTAACTTTCCTGGGTCTGTGGTCTCTCACGTTGTTGTAGCTTTGCTACAAGATTTTTGTACTGCAAATCAACATTGGCAGCTTCTAAAATTCTATCTCTCATCTCAGTATGGTACATGCTAATGGCTGTAGCATGTAATTCATGCACTTTTCTGCTGAGTGCATCAGCCACCTTATTTTCTTTCCCTTTGATATGCTTGATATCAAAGTCATATTCGCACAGAA